>BGNK01002750.1:0-87079 GCA_003297005.1 Symbiodinium sp. clade A Y106
CAAATAAAGACAAAGTTTGCCAAATACGAACATAAATAAGGTTTTGGGCCCTTTACATATAAGCCCTGTTGATCTAATCCCTGTTGTTCTGGTTCGGCGCAAACGGTTAAGGATATTATGAGCCTGCTCTGAAGATCTGGCATCACCAAGGTAATTCTTACCAAGGCATCTGTATCGTGCTGCAGCAGGCTCCGCAAACGGAATGCAGGATGGCCCTGGAGTCATCACTGATCCGGAACTATGAGCCCATTCTCAATGCAACATGGGTAGGACAGTTGTTGAGCAGACTACGTTTGCATGAAGCCAAGTTCGCGCTGCCAACCACGTCCACAGGGATCAGGTTCATTCGCAAAGCTCAGCGTCACGGACGACATCGCTACTGCGGATCTGCTCCACACAGCGATAAACTGACCAGCTCAGCAGACATATTCGAATCGTTGTATCCGTTGTATCGCTTAGGATCCAACACCAAGCGAAAGTTTGAGGAAGCCAAACTTCTTCGATCCAGGAACACCTCTTTGACAGCGTTGTATCTCAGAGCCAGACTTCTGAAGGTTTTAGATGAACCATGGCAGACGAGAGCTCGGAAGTGTCTACAGAGCGTTCTCAGGTACCGAAGGGGAGATTTGCCTCCTCGCAACACAGCGTTCATATTGTTGCCCGCAGCCCATGACNTGGCAGACGAGAGCTCGGAAGTGTCTACAGAGCGTTCTCAGGTACCGAAGGGGAGATTTGCCTCCTCGCAACACAGCGTTCATATTGTTGCCCGCAGCCCATGACCTTCGCACTGAGGTTCGGTCTTTCATTCAGAACATTGTTCGAGTTCGAGTGGAGCGATGCAACTTTCCGCCATTGCACCTGCCATCAGACAAGCTTATCCTAAAGAAAGGACAGCCATTGACGCGCTTAGTGTTCAACTACAGGTCTTTCATGAAGATTGGAGCCGGACCGCGACAGTCAAATGCACCTGCACTGATTTTCAGGCCAAATGCAGAGACACAGCTATTGTTTCAGGACATCTGATGTGTGCAGCCGCTGATGTCATTCCCTTTTCTTGCTTGGCCTCTGCGAACCTCGCTGACACCACCTATTTTCCAGGTGATAAGTGGCGCACAGCTACATTGAGNATGTCATTCCCTTTTCTTGCTTGGCCTCTGCGAACCTCGCTGACACCACCTATTTTCCAGGTGATAAGTGGCGCACAGCTACATTGAGAACTTTGCAAAACTGGTGCAAACATTGGAAATTCCCACCTCAGGTGTCTGCACAACTACCAAGGTGGGTTGATCGACAATGGGAGTTGCACCAACAAACATTGCAAAGTTCAGGTCAGGCGACGTGGGATCCCAAGACAGTAGCAGCTGCCAGTCGACCCCTTCGCACATTGGTACTAGGACCTGCCGATCACTTTCCTAACTCTCTGTTTGTGAGATGTCCAGTTTACTACCATCAATTGCTTTGCAAGACGTTTGGCGACCCAGCAGTCTTTCAGCCTTGCAGGAACGGCACAGCTAGGATTATTCAGCATCTACGACAGGACTTTGAAAGCCGTCATCCTGAATTGCAGGTTTACCACTGGGCGTTTCAATGGAACAAAGGACTACTGACCGCCAGGATTCTGCCAAAAGGATCCAAGCAATTCAGCAAGGCACGGCCGATCATTGCCTACACGAGATGTTGGCATACCAAGGCGAGTTCATCCATCATGCAAATACTGTTTCCTTCAGGTTCCACGTTGAACGTTAACTCCGTCATGCATGCATTGCAGCTTGCGTGGAGACATTTGCAGAACATGGATCCTGACGACGAGGAACAGGTGATGATCCAACAGGACCTTATTGGATTTTTCAATTCTGTTCCACATTCACGCATTTGCAGTTGATGACATACAGGTTGCAAGAGCATTTTGGTCAACCCATTGAAGACTTGACCTTTCAGGTGGATCACAAAACAGGTACCGGAGGGCTGAGAATCTTCAAAGGACAACGCAGATTCCGAGGATCCAACACCAAGGTGCTACGGATCCAACATGTCATGGAACTGACAGAGTTCTTGCTACAGTCTGCATATTTCAAAGCAGGGCTTGACACCTACTGTCAGAATCAAGGAGCATGCATGGGATCCCTACTGGCACCTGTCCTTTGTGCATTGGTTGCAGCAGAACAGGAATTTCTGACGATTCGCAGCTTACGCACACATCTTGCAGATGCAGGTTTGCTTCGCAGTTTCAGGTATGCAGATGACTGATGCTTTTTCTTGCGTCGTTCCGAGCTGCAGACGGAATGGACAAATCTGCTCTTTCGATTGGACTTCTACGGTCTACCCAGGTGCCGGGGGAAGAACTTCTAGGATCCATTACCTCGACACAACAAGGGACCATCACGATGCAGCAGCCTGCCAATGAGACGACTCTTCGATCACTACGGTCCGCAGGTTCCAAATCAGCTGCCCTTTCAGGTTTCAGTGCCAGAGCCTTGAGCATCAAAAGACACATCCGACCAATTCGCTTGGTTCGACCTCAGGTGGAGGACTTAATTGAAATCTACCGTCGTCGAGGCTTTAGCCGTACAGAACTTTTGCAGCTTTCAGCTTGCGTCGCGTTTTCGAGCCTAAAATGCACTCTCTCTCTCTCTCTCTCCCTCTGCACTAGGTCTTGTTTTACAGTTTGCGCTTCTCTCTCTCTCTCTTCTTCTCTCTCTCTCTCTCTCTCTCTCTCTCTCTCTCCCGCTCAGACATGAGTGCATTTGCAGCTGACGTCTTCCTCGTGAAGTTAGAATCAACCTCCTCGCCAAGGTTACAGTGCTCGAGTTAGTAGAGAGTTTGCTTCGCATCTAGCTTGATTCTTAGGGCAGCAAAGGATAATCAAACGATGTCCGACACCCAAAGGAACATTCATCACGCATCCGTCTCCCAGCTTCTAGAACTACGAGAACGCCTACGATTACCTGTAGGAGCGGAAAACTCGACCCTCGAACAACCGCAGGACACACAAAAGGACTTCGTTCGTGCATGCTTCATGTTCTCTCTCTCTCACTCTCTTTTCTTCCTTTCGCCAGGGCTATGGTGTAGGGGTTGACCCCCTACACCGTGCGCGTTTGCGCCCCCGACTGTTGCGCAGCGAAGGAGTTACACGAAAACCCTCGGCTGCATTTGCGATTTTCACAAAAGTGCGGCCCTCAGCAACTGGAATCCGAACCAGAGAAAAGTCGGAAGATAAGCGAGCAGAAAGTAAACAGTATCATTGTAGCAGGATTCTGTTGCTGCGTGATTTTGCGGGATGGCCCCGCATGTGTGTTTGTGTCGACAATCCCGCGGCGAGCCTGCTCTTCGCATGCGGAGCGGAAGCAACAAAGGAACTACACTCAGAGGACCGGTAAACGTGTGTGCAGACAGTACGCCACTCACTCTCTCTCTCTCTCTCTCTTTCTCTCTCTCTCTCTCTCTCTCTCTCTTTCTCTCTCTCTCTCTCTCTCCGCTGCAGTGCAAGTGCGTGAGCGTACTTCGGTTGATCTGCAGGGAAATCATTGTGCGCGAGAAACGCTAGCGATCCTAACATGTCCAGTTCAGCCAGCGAAGACTTGAACTGGGCATATACAGGCTCGGCTGATATCTGCAGCTCCGATTATGCTTGCAACTCTGAGGAGATACAGGTGTCAAGAAACTCAGAGAAAGACGATGATCCAGATCCAGATTCCGCGGAGCTATTAAGCGATTGCGATCATGAGTCCAGCAAATCAAAACCTGCAGGACCAGCTTCACAGACTGCGACATGTCAGGAACAGACACCAATCGAGGAATCATCAAAGAAGCGAAGACTCAGGATGATGGATGAAGATTCGGATGGGGTTCGAGTCAAGATCATACCGTGTCAAGCAGCAATTCCGTCGACGCATGGAAGCCACCAGAGTGCTAAATGATGATTTCTATGTGCGAGCACAGCTCATGTTGAACTTTTTGCAGAAGCATGGAGATCGCATCGTTCAGAAAACACCTGGCCCCAGGCGACGCTTCCCAAACACGCTTCAGCTGGCTCAGCATGCTTTGCAGAAATCTTCAGGAATCGAATTTCCCCTCGACGGAGGGGTGCGTGTGTGTGTGTGTACACCCTGATCCTAAGCTAAGGGTTCTGGAGATGACTTGCTGATTTCAACTTGTTTCGAGAGCAGGGGACGTGCCGATTTCAACTTGTTTCGGGAGAAGGGGACGCATGAATGTTTGATGAATGAACGATGAATGAGTGAATGAATGCATGGAGTGGATGAATGAATGGATGAACGAATGGCAGCAGGGAGTCCACAGTTCTGCTGCCAACGAAGACGGCTGTGGATACACCGTGAAGCAGATTGGGACGCCAATCTGTGTACCTGCAAGAGAGTGCTGCGCATTTTGTGGATTGTGGCACTGGGGCTAAGCCAAGAACCCCACAACATGCTCGTAATGAAGTTCGATTGTAGTTCAGTCTTGTCAGGATATCCAGGACACTTAGGAAATTTCTTCATCATCGCCGTCGAGTTCTGGAAAGTAAGGGCACAAGCCGTTGGATATATCACCTTTCGCCACTTCTCAGTGTGTGTGTGTGTCTGTGTGTTTCTGCGTGTCTGTCTGTGTGTGTCTGTGTGCGGGTCTGTGTGTGTGTGTGCGTGTGTTCATCTGTGTATATG
The DNA here is from genome assembly GCA_003297005.1 of Symbiodinium sp. clade A Y106. Taxonomy (NCBI): domain Eukaryota; class Dinophyceae; order Suessiales; family Symbiodiniaceae; genus Symbiodinium; species Symbiodinium sp. clade A. The sequence goes on from BGNK01002750.1 coordinate 4,662, forward strand.
CGTGCATGTGTATGTAATCAAAAACATGTATGTATATATGTACGTACGTACGTAGGTAGGTGCTTCTTTTGTGTATGTATGTGTGTGTGTGTATGTGTGCATGCGTGTGCTTGCATTTGGGATCATTTGTGTCAGTGTGCATGCGCGCGCCTATCTGAGTGTTACGAACGCATGCAGACATCAACATCTCTACATGAACACACACAATCACACACACGAACACGAACACGCACACAGACACACACTCACACGTCACAAGTACACATGTATACGCGCGTACACTCGTACACACACACACACACACCCACACACTTGGGTACGTACATACGTACATACGCACATACGTACATACGTACGTACATGTATATGTACAGACGTGAATACGTAGATACTGGCGGGTATTGAGGTACTCATGTACATACATGCATACATACATAATCATACATAGATGCATACATACATGCATACAGACGTACATACGTATGCACGTACACAGACACACATGAAAACCCTCCAGGCGGACAGACATGCAGATAACATAGGTGCCATCATTCATTGAGTCCTTTTTTCCTTCCTGCCTTCATTCCTTCCTTTCTTTCTCAATCCATCCATGCACTCGTCTCCGTCCATCCATCCATCCATCCGTCCGTCCATCCATCCATCCAATCCAATCCATACCTCCGTAAATCATAAAGCCAATCTGATCCGACACACTGTGGCACCGATTGACTTCCGGGATCCGTCACTAGTCGTCGCGGCACCTCAGTAGCGACGTGCGATTGCCAAGGACCCTCGGTGGCCAGTGGAGAGACTTGTGTAGCCGGGACACCATGGCATCGTCCGGAAGTGTCAAAGAAGCTTCTCCTGCAATTGAACTCCGGCTAAGTCAGGCATTCGAGAGCTCACTGCTCTCTCTGCGTCTTCGATACCCGTGATTGCTACCCTCTGCGGGCCTCCTCCTATCCGAGGATTTAGCGGCGTTGACATAGCCTGATCGTGCTCGAGGCTCGCTCACAATTCCCAAAGGCCATGACCAAGGCCATGATCACTCTAGGCATGTGGCGGCTGAGCTGTTCTGTCGCAAGGGCTGCAAGGGACCTGCCATCGTAGTACAAGTTACCCGTTACCCCCCATAATGGCATGTGCACAGCATGCCACGGCTCGTGCAGCTCAGCGCTCTAAGACAGTTGCTCATAAACTGCCGATGCTATGCACCTCGTCGGCTGGGCGAGGAAGCTTGGAGTGTTGGCCCATTGTAATCCTTGCTCGCGAAACACTGCAACGACCGTGCTGACCAGCCCTCATTGCAGCAAGGTCCTGCGGAATCAGCTCAAGCGGAGCATCCTGAAGCAAACAGGCTTGGAACGGAGCCTGCGGTCTGCCTCCCTGTCACTTGGCGAGGCACGGTTGGAGAGCTACCGCCCGAAGCCTGGGCAGGATGTTAACGTGGTGACGGCGACCTCTTATGCCCCCGTGCAAAATTGAGGACTTCGCCAGGCCAACATGATGTAGCCTAAACGAGCTTGGCGACATTGATGCCGAGTTGGCATGAAGGAAGGCCGGATGCCTGTTCGCCACGAAGAGATACGGAAGAGCTTGCAACACGATCCGCGGAGCTTTGCGAAAACCTCCTTCGGTCTGCTCCGAAGCGACGGTTACATAGAGCTTCAGGATACATGCGAGTGTGTCCGATCACTGCACTCACCTACCTGCCGTCGGCGGACAGTGCCATCGAAGACGAGCTTCGAATATCGTCTGCTGCACCTCTTGCGCTTTTGGCTTCGGGCAATGGTCTTTGCTCGACCCTGTCTACACACATGCAAGCATCGAAACTGCCTGGAGGCAAACGCAGAGGAAAGGCCTGGATCAGAAGCTCTGCCATGTTGCTACTCCAGCAGTAATGCTGTCGTTGATATTACAAATGTAGCAGTTGCATATGGCTAGAACTACTGCTAGCCCCCTTCCCCTCATATTGAAAAGTCCAGCACAAGAACTGAAGTTCGTTCTGGGGCAACAGGTCCATGAACCCTAAAATCCAACTCCCCAAACACATGTTGTGGAATACAGCTAACATTCGCGTGCATGCATTGGCACTTGTTGTCAAACGTCCTGACGCGCATTCAAACTCACATTGGTGCCAACGAAAAGGGGGCCCGGCCCCGGGTCCAGCACTGCCTGCGACCAAGCAATGGCGTATCTTGGTGTAGGGTTCAAGGAGCAGCTTGAAACTGTTTCTCATTCTGGTGACACTTCCGCAACTACGAGGGATCATGCAACCCGACGGCACCAATCATCCCAACAATCACCACCACAAGCATACAAATCGACGACCTTCACCAGGATCAGCAGCACAGCCACCACCACCATCACTCCCAGCAAATGTCATCCCTGTCACCATCGTTGCTGTCCTCGTTCTCCTTCTCTTCGTTGCAATTCTCGCTCTCGCCACTGCGGTCGCCGTCACTAGCCTCATCCTCATCGTCACCATCATCCTCGTCATCCTCGTCATGGTAAAAAATCGTCATCATCAGGAACTAAACCCTTTCATCGGCATCATCACCTACGAAGAACAAGAGGCGCAGGCCTGCAGCAGTGGACATGGCGGCGCCCTCCGCTCCCAGGCCCAAGCCGCTCGGGCTTGTGGCGCTCGCGCTCGCGGGGCCTCTGTGAAGCCCAGACTACAGCGCAGCACAGTGCAGCATGCTGCGATGTAGCGGGCGGACCTGACAGGCCTGACACGGAGAGGCTCGAGCTCCCAGTTCCTGTGCATTGCTCGGCGTTGCTCTGGATCCCTGCAACTTGGACTTGGCCTGCCTTGGGCCAGAGGAGTGCTGTGCATGCCCGGCACCGCCTCGAACCTTACCACGCCCATGGACTCACCTGTGCTGCTGTTCTGCCAGAGTCGGCTCGACTTGAAGCATCTTCGAGCCTACGAGCCCCGAGGATGTCGACGCCATCCTCCAGGGCCAAGGGATTTGAAAGCACTATGTCACTAGGCTGATCTGCGCTGAAGGCTGGAAGACTAGACAAGGCCTTGGCCCAGCCAGCGACTCCTTCGGCATGCCTGACCACAGCCAAGCGATGCCGCCACGCCCCCCCCCATTTCTTGGTCTCTTGAAAGCGCCGCAAAAGCCGAAGGGGCGCCTGGTGGTGTGCCCTGCCTTCCACAGACGACGAGGCGAACGCTCACTCGGACACTCTTCCCCTCTTGCGCAAAAGGGTTCCAATCGAAGCTGGCGCCTCTGTCCAAAGAGCTGCGGGCCTGTTTCCGGTACGGGCAGTCTCGCTGTGCGCGGCGGTTGATGCGGGCAAGCGGCCTGTAGCATTGGTCGTCCCCCTGAAAAGCCGAAAGCACGAGAAGCCGCCAAGATCCGCAGGCAGCCGGTCTGTGGCCATGCCTTGCCGGAAGACCGCCGGACGGGCCAGCCATGCTCCCCGCGGGCCCCGCGGCGACGAGAGCGCCTGGCCTGAGCTATCAAGGCCCAAGGCATCGGCTTCTCGGTTCCATTGGAATCTGAGTCTCTTGGCCTGCCGGTAAACCCAACACCTCATGTCATGCGATGCTGCCCCAGCATGAGACGTCTTGGGCCCCAAGCCTGATCCCGGCATTCCAAGGGCATGGACCAGCGGAGGCGTGCCTTGCCTGGGCCCGTCTGGCTCCGCGCGATTCTCTGCGGTTCGCAGGCGGATCGCCTCGAGTTGCCACCCATTGTGGGGCTGCCCACCATGGGGCTGCCCATCATGGGGCTGCCCATCATGGGACTCCCTGCTGATTCACTGGCTGTGGCTGGCACTTACAAGTACTTACAATTACAAGCATCAGCGCCAGCCTGAAGAGCGCATGCCCAAACCAGCCATACTGGCCGTACCCTGCCTGCGAAACACTCCGCGTAGCTCCAGCCCCGTTTAAGTCACAGCCGTTCTGAGCTCTGATCCTGCTGAAGCTCTGCGTCATTGACCGCTGGGGCGATGCATCTGGCCCATTGAAGGCTCGGTGAAGGGCCCAATGCCAAAGCCCAAAGCCGAGGCCTCCGGAGAAGGTCATCGAGCCCTGGGACGTCAGGAACCTCGCGGGGAGGAGACACGGCGCTCAGACCCCCAAAAGTGTCGACTCCGTCGCTACTAATGCGAATTTGCAGGACCAGCGGCCGAGGACCGCCGGGGCTCGCGGCAGAGCCATCTGCCGAGTCGAAGGCGGTCCCGGAAGCTTCGAAGAGTCCACTTCCGCTCCCTACGGTGAGAGTCCCAGTCCCTGCCTGTAAAAGTTTGGCCCATCTGGAAGCTTCCCTGCCTGCGAGGCTTGAGACTTGCCGAGAACACCTGGACTAGCCTTGCTCCCTTGCATCCAAGGCAACAAGGCCGAGGCAACAAACAAATGAGAATACACTGAATAGATGATAGATGTGTCACTGTCCAAAGCGCACTGTGCCTGCTGAATCCTCCGGGAGCTGGAGTCGCTGGAGTGCCATCTGCACACGACGGCGAGAGAGAAACATTTTGCTAGAGGCCCCCCGCGGCGACGTCGGCAAGTTTTACAGCCATGACACCGCTGCACCAGTGCTGCACCGCTAGCGCTGAGCTTACGAGGCAGCCTCCCATGCCATAGCCCATGCCATAGCCAAAGCCCATGCTTGCATCAGGAGTGTACCTAGGATGTCAGATGTCGGGATATGTCGGGACATTCACGAAGGAACTCGCATGCCGCAACCGATCAAATCGGCTCTCTGGGATCTTGGACCACTCCTGCGTGTCACCGTACTGTAAGCGAACGCCACGAGGCTTCCGACCTGAGCGGCTCCCCAGAACTCGGACAGAAGCTCGGGCTCGGAGGCTTTCCCGAATTCCTTGGGGCCTCGGCTCTCCGGGGAGGAGGGCGCGCGCCTGGCCCAAAGGGAGCACTTGACGGATTCGTTGTGCCGTCTGCCGCCCTGCCGCCCTGCCGCCCTGCCTCAGGAATTGCAAAGCATTGGCCGCCTGGAAGCTGCCTCAGCGAGACAGAGGCCGCAGTCCGCAGTAGCCATCATAGAACCGAAGAAGAAGCAACCCTCAGCTGCCGGCTGCCGACATGCTGATGAGCTTGATTCTGCATGTGCTCTGTCTTCTGACTCTTGAGCTTTGCATCCTAGCAAACCAGCCAAGCTATAGAAAAGAAACTTGCAGCTCGATTACCCTTCGAACGATGAAAGCAAGTGGCAATGTCTTCTTCCGCTTGAGTATGTACCCACACACTCACACAAGTCACTTATTGTCACATGATGCACACACACACACGCAGCAGCAGCAGGACAGCAGCGATTCGCGAAGGCTTACCAGCAAAGTCCTCACTCAGCAGCATCCACCGTGGCTTTCCACTGTTTTTCGCCTGAGACTGTCTCGTCGCCCCTAAACAACAAGCCCAAAACCCTTAACCCCAAATGCCAACTCCACTAACCCCAAACCCTAAACCTACAACCTTGAAGCCTGAGGCTAGGACTCGGATGGCATAGCGACTCATGAAGCTCGGCGCATCCTCCGCTTCCTCCTCTTCCTCCCCCTCACTCTCCTCCACTTTGATTCCTAGCTTGTTCTTCAGGTCCTGCGGATCGATGTCAGGGCCAGGACCTAGGAGGGGTAAATTTTTAGGGTTTGGGGTTTAGGGCCACGTGCCCATCAGTCCCGGATCTCTTCTTTGAGCTTCTTGATCTTCTCTTGGGCATTGTACAGCTTGCCCTCAGCCCAATCGATGTCTCAAGAACCCTCGGCGTTCCTCGCAAAATACTACTAGTAGAACTGCGGCGTAAATAAACCCTGCAGGCAAGTCACTCCAAGATTGTCGGCCTGATCCCGACATGCGGTGACTTGGCTCCGACCCACATGGCTTCTGCAAATCCTTCCCAAGTCTTGCCCCTCCGGGCCTCTTCTTCGGACTTCCGCAGTTTCTCCATGAGGTCGGACACTCGGATCGCAGCTACTCTGCAACTTCGACTCAAAGCGCAACGAGAGCTCCAGCTCTTCGACAGCTGGGATGCGAACATTGCTTGGCCTTTTCTGCATCTTTCCTGCCCTTCTCTTGAAGCAGCAGCTCCTGAATTTCGAGCCGAGGCCCTCGCGTCAACACAGAAGCACAAAGCAATCCGACGATCCTGCTCTTCAACTTTGCGATTGGCAGCTCGCAAGTCTCGCTTCGTCTGGCCAGCGGCTGCAGAATACAGAAAGCTCGATGCGAACGAATGTCCAGTGCCGAAAACGTCATGTGGCCAAACTCTCTCACAAGGCCTGGTCCAATTCTGCTTCTAACTCGGCAATCCTGCAAAAGGTCGAGAGTCGAGACATGCGCCAGTAGGACTGAGAACATCTACCTGAGGAGCGCTGCTCGGAGCTCTTGGGAGGTGACATGGAAAGAGGCTCAGTACTGCTGCGTGGCTCTCAGCAAGCCGCAGAGCATCTAGCCATCCGTTAGAATCAAAGATCCTACATCCAAGAGCCAGGACAAAACAAGTGGCTAGGCCCGCTGTGGAATGGATCGTGACACGGTTGGGAGATGATTCTGCTGCGTTTACTGTGATACCCCGCTTGTTGGCAGCAGTTCATGGCAACCTTGGACGATTTTCATCCTGCATTCGAGCATGCCGGCCCCAGCAAGCATGTTCCCACGCCTGGCGATTTTCCGCTCTAGGCGCGTCTTGAGTTCTTCGTAATCGTCTGGAAGGGGTCCTGGAAGGGAGACTATTGAAGAGCTCACACAGTGGAGGCACTGCGAAAAACGATTGGTGGTCCCGCTGAGTCGGACTTCTCAACCTGTGGCAGCACTCGCAAGATTCCCTGCGACGGAGATCCAAGGCCAAGGCCTTGTCCGGCTTGTTCTGCAGCTCCTGAAGAAGGGGTTATCTTATAGTATCTTTTCGCATCTTTCAGTGTATTATAACACAATACATCATATTTTAGCATATTGTAGGCTATTTAGTATATTTTCGAACAGTAAAACATGAATCCCCTGGCTCACCAAAGGCCCTTGCTGCTGTCCTTGAGCTTCTGCAAGGCTTCCCGCTCGCGCCTCAGCTGTCAAATTGATCTTCAGGGCTTGAGGGTCTTGGGAGCGTTTTTCTGGCTTGCCCTCTTTTCCCCACTCGCCGGAGTCAGAAGACGACGCCGATTCCAGATTTAGGGTATGAGAGTTTACCGGAAACGTCTCGGAAGCCCAACTAAGCGACCTTTCCTTGCACTGCAGACAAGTGTCTTCTCGACAGCCGCAAGCTTGGCTTTCAAAGCCTCCAGCCTGGGTAAGCGCCGCTTTGTACTTGCATGGCCTGTAGTATGCTACAACGTACGACATCGTACGACTCGAGCATGAAATGCACACGAAACACCCTCTGAGACAAACACTCTTGCCTGAGCTGCTGCAGCTCCTAGCCGGCTCGATGCAACGTGCAATTTGCGCTTGCAGGGCTCGAGGTTCCCGGGCCTTCAAAGCCTTCTCTTCTCCGCTTTTGTCCACCACTTGTTTAGTGGCGCCCTGGCATGGCAAGAAGTGTGTGTTGGAGTCGTACTTTTTTTAACGGCAGATGCCTGGACTTTCGTCACCACCTGCTGCGCCGGCAGGCTCGCCTGAAGAACTGCGGCGTGAAGAAGACTTAGACTCTTACACACACAGACAGCTCGGAGCTTTCGTCAGGACATGTCCGTGGGCTCCCAGCAGCTGCTTGAAAGAGCTGCTCAGCGTCGGAGATTGCCTAAAAAAGCAGACTGCGGCTGGGGTCTTCTCCCTCCAAGAAACAGCGGCCTCATCCAGCTTCGGCAGGTGCTTGTTGGGATCCGCCTTCGAGCTTCCTGACACCCCGACAAACGTCAGGAACTAAGTCTTCGACTCTGCAAAGTCCTGACGGCAAGGACTTGGCCGCGGCGAACTCGTCCAGCTGCTTTCGCAGCCGTCTTGCCTGGCTCGACAAAAGCGCGAACCGCAACGACCAGCTCCATTTGCATCAATGGGTTGCCACAGGCCTGCGCCTGGGCCTCCTGTTCCATCTGCTGCCTGAGCTCCTGAGAAGCAACGATAAGACGGCGAGTGAACGCTCGATATTTCACTCGGTCTCGCCGAGTCCTTGAGCTGCTTCAGCTCCTCCAAGGTTGCTTCGTTGTCGACTTTCTTCACGACTTCCACCTGACACTTCGAGGCCGCTCCGAAGCCCAAGATCTTCTCCGAAAGTTCTCCGAAAGCTGCCTCCTCCGCACGCGGCTTTTCGAGGAGCTGCTTCTGCTCATCGCACTTCCGATTCAACTCATTGGCACCTGCTGCCATTCCCCGCAGTCTCCAAGCTCTAGACAAAACTACGTCTCAATAATGGGCCTTCTTAGATTCACCTCGACAGTTGAAAGAGTAAATGTTGCCTCAACCAACTGCACCGTGCTGTTATGTGCTGTTCGTCGGCAAACATGGCTGTTGTCTGGCTGGAGGATGTTTCTTCGGGCATTTGCATCTCACAAAGCTTTTACTTCGAAGATGTGCTGTCAGGTACCGGCCTCAGAGGCTGTATGGCGAGCAAAACCATACCCAAGAGTTGGCTGCATCAATTCTGACAAGGACCGCAATCCTTTTCGTGAGTGGCCGTCGCCCACACCGGCATTTTCTCGGAGATTGGCTGCTGGAAGAAGTGGCCATACATGGCCAGTCAGGCGTGACATGACCTACCTATGGCTTAAGAAGCTGAGTCAGCCGCGATTTCTTTCCTTCTCCAAGAGATCCTCAAGGCCACACCGGGCAAATGCCCACACGTGAGAAGAGGAGTTGGCCTTCGTCTTGGCCAACTCTGCTCTGAGCTGCGTCACAGACTGCTGGAGCTCCTTTCAAGGCTCGGAAGCTCGGCTCGGCGGCTCGGCGGCTCGGCTCTCTGCCGGCAGGGGCAAAAATCGCCTCGATCTCTGTCAGGAGGAGGCCCTCATGCAAGGTTCGCATGCCCGACAGCTGACAAGGCCACGTCTTGCAGAGGCGAAGACCGAATTGTCTTCTTTGGCTTTGAGGTTCGGGAAGAGTTCGACGACGGCTGCCTCGCCAAAAAAGGGGGTGAGTTGCAAATGACCGCGCAGGGGCTCGAGAAGGCGATGCCTGCAACTCGTCGATTGGCTTCAGGCCCTGACAGGGAGTCTCTGGGATGCCGAAACTGCAAAACCGGGGTTAGGGGGCCCATAGTTCCGGGTTTCTAGATTCGGATGGGCTGCCGCGGGTAGCAGGAGTCAGTCTCGCGACGCGGGCCTGTCAGTTTCGGGGGCGATGTGGGCAGTTTCAGTCCGATTCTTGCAGGCCTGGACCTCATTGCGTCCGGACCGTGGGCCGCGAGACTCAGCACCGAAACTAACCTCGAAAGCCCTGAAACTCACAACTTCCCTCGAAACCGGCCCAACCCCTCCTCCATTTCTTTCTTGCGGATCATGTCCTCAGGATTGAAGAGGTCCTGCAGTTTCACCAAAGGCAGCCGTTCACTGCCTCAAGGGTCGGAGGATCCGGCCTTGGCATTCTTCACGATGTTGTGCATGGTCTTGAAGACTTTGTAGGTCCTGAAGGTCACTCTCACTCTCGTTCGCTACAGGAATAGGGGTTGTCTTCGGCATTCTCTCAGTCGCCCGCCCGTGTCGCCGAAGTAGCCCTTTCAGGCAGAAGTCTACATTCTCAAAGACGTCCTCCTGTCCTGACCAGGCTCCGTTGCGCTTGCTATTCTGCTTTGGACAGGCTGCCGTCTCTGGCGCCTGCAAGCTTCATCTGGAGCTCGTAGTTTTCTTCTATCAGTTTCTTGTGGGTCCATCCTGAGATGTCGGCTCACATTCGAGAGCGCAGGAGAGCGCAGGAGAGCAAGCTTCAGCTAACTCAAGGCTTTCCAAGGAGCTGCTGCAATTCATGATGTATTCTTTCAGGTCTTCGTCCTAAGACCGAGGCGGTTCACCGCATAGTCGCACACACCGATCTCAGGTGAGGACGACGTAAGCTGGAGGATTGAAGTAGTAGACCTGCAAGAAGCCAAAAAACGCCAGAGACTCGATGCTTGGCTCTAGGCTCCGCCTCATAGTTCTGAACAGACGCCAGCCTTACGAGTCAAAGGTGTTGTTTAGAATCTTAGAGGCTCGGCCATGTCGCTAAAGGGTCTGAGGGTCTGAGGGCTTCGCAGCATTTGCTTCTCCGGCTCTGCTGCCAGGATGAGTTGCTCTCGGAGATAGAGGAGCTCCTCTTCGACAGACACAGTCCTCGCTTCCCTTCGCATTCGCAGGTCGGACGCTCCAGGGTCCTTGTAGTAAGCGGTGCGGCACTGATTCAGCATCTCAGTCACCGTCTCCGTGCGGATGTACTCACGCTCACCTAAAGCTGCGAAGCCCGCAGATCTGCTGAGCTGACTTGGCGAAATGCTCCGACTTCCAGTCTTCCAGTCCAAGTTGCACAAAGCCTTTAGACCGAGCACGGACTGCAAGGGAACCAGCAGCCGGGGTCGAATGCCGGCCTAAGGCGCAGGGCTCTCGGAACACTGTGCGACAAGCGAGCCGCGGATTGAAAGCCGCGCCTCTTCCGGGTCTTCGAAAACGGTCTCCGCGACCTATCAGAACTTTAGAGCAGCTTGTGGGATCTTGTAGCTTGACTGAATTTTGACCTTTGCTCCTATCTTAAATAGATATCGAGTACTTGGGAAGGGGAGGATGCATCAAATATTCCCACGAGACACTTTCGGAGAACATGTCGCTCAGAAGACCTGCGGAATGCAGCTCTACTCTTGCAGACTCATCCACACCCGCGGCCCCAGCTCCAGTCTGATCAAGCTTCGAAGCTGTTGAGTCTTCGGGTCATCACTTACAAGGCGACAGTTGACAAGCAGGTTCGATCGCTCTATCTGAAACTAGTCTTTAGCCCACTCAAGCCACATGAAGTCCCGGCTCGGTTTCGCTATGGATCTGAACCGGGGTTCAACGGCCTTCTGATGTCCGGGCAGGCCAAGATCCTGCCGATTCAAGAAGCGCCAGCCGGCGGCACATGTCTGAGCACACCTATCTTTGCCTGACACCTGCACTCTATGCAGTCCTCGAATATCTCGTTGTCTTCTTCTGACAAGCCACTGTTGTACTCGATCTGAAGTGGACGCGGCCTAGGCACAGCAAGGCTCTCAGCACCGACATCATGGCCCTCAGATGTCCTGATGCGAATTGCACGAGGATCTGACTCCGAGTCTTCGGTCTTGTTCTTCCACAGCTTCTGTGCAGAAGCTGATCCAAGACCCTTGGCACCTGCCACATGCTATGCATTGCTCGAACAGCCGCGGCCGCAAAGCTCAGGCGCCTTTCTCGAAAATGCGGGGCACTTCTTTTTGCAAGCAATCGACTACAGCCGGCCCGCAAGGCCTAGCTCAGTCTCGAGGTCCTACGACGTTTTTTGGAGGTGCCTGCGTTACCGTCACTGAGAGCTTGGCTCGATCTGACAGATAATCCAAAACAAGCACCCTCAGCTGATCCAGCTAGAGGAAGTGCAAATAGGAAAGTCTGGCAGCTGTGCGAGGAGCTGGCTGCCTCAGCAGGAGGGGTGCGCTGCACTTCACTTTCTACCATATCACCACATGGCAGCCCTGGCTTTTGCGGTGTGGTGGTCGGAACCTTCGGCTGCAGTGGCGGTGGTGGTGCTGATCGGGGAGTAGCAGTAGCAGTAGCAGCAGCAGTAGTCGTCGGCTTAGTCGTCACAGTCGTCGTTGCAGGCACAGTCGTCGCGCGGTAGTCGCAGTCGTAGTCGTACTACTCCTCCTGCTGCTGCTACCACTACCACTACCCCTGCCACCGCCACTGCCGCTGCCACTGCCAATGCCACTGCTACTACCACTACCAGTGCCGCTGCCGCTGCCACTGCCACTGCCACTGCCACTGCCACAACCACCACCACCATCTCCAATACGATTACGACTACGACTACTGCGAAGCAGAGGCAGCGGCTGCAGCAGCAGCAGCAGCAGTTGCAGCAGCAGCATGATGATGATGATGAGAAAACACACACACACACACACAAGCTTCGGCTCGTGCGACGAAGCCAGCAAGTCTCCCCCGCAAAAACACAGTTGTTCCCGGCCTTCTTCTTGGTTCTGGTGCTGCTAGTATCGCTACATCGGCAGGCACCGCAGCAATGTATGGCCCCAGCCTGGCCAAGAAGCTCAGAGAAGACCGGACCCAAGGTCTGTAAGGGAAGTTGAACCCCTGCTTATGTTGCTGGCTGGCCGCTTCTCAAACTTCATCAACTCCTTGAGCATCCTTCGTGGGCTTTGCAATGCAAACATGTCAGACATCAGCCACATTAAAACAAGCTGCTTGCCAATCTTGTCTTGATTCGCAGGGCCAGCGACTGCACCAGGAAGCCCGGAACCACTTGTCCCTCCAGGGCAGAATTCGATATCCAAACTTCGAAGGACGCTCATCGAGCTGCTTTTACGAACATGATGGGCGTTTGGCAATTATCTCGTATGCATCTGTCTGCATGTACATCTCTGTATGTATACGTTCATGTATATGTACATGTACATGTACATGTGTATGAACATGTGTATGTACATATTGTGTTGTACCAGGTTCGCTTGCATTATTTTCCTGCCCCGCAGTCGTTGCCAACCTGTGTTGACTTCAGCAACACATGTGACTTCTTCTTCGCAGCCGTTCAGGGTTTCAACGTTGAGAACCCTTTCACTTCGCGGAACTTTAAGCATTCCAAAAGTGGCTTTTGGACGTCGGGAAGTTTCAGTTCTAGGGATTGTTGTATGAGTCGCAAACGTTGCATGTAGTATGAACTTGAATCATGCTTCTCGCGCTGCTGGACACTAGCACAGCCCACCAGCATTGACGACACAGTTTCATGCCAAACACCTAACGAAGGCAATGAATGGTTCCATTAAGTGGCTCCATTCAGAGCCTCCTTGATATTGATACACCACTCTTGCAAGCCAATTCCAATTTCCAAAGATCAACATTTTCAAACGGAAACAAGCCATCCGCTAAACTTCTGAAATTCTAAGAGGTGACGAACGTCTGTGTGGATGTTCGGAATTCTGAAGACATTCGAGCTTCCGAAAGCCTCAAAAGATGAATAATCGCTGTACCGCTAGCGTCTGTAGTGCAAGCAGTTCCCAGACAAAAAACAACACTGGTGATGTAAGTATGGTAGGGGCTTTGATAGCACCAATGCTATCTGTGATTGTAGTAGTAACTTAGTATGAGGCAGAAGGCCGTAGCACTGTGGGAAGGATTCGTGTTATCATCAGACCAGCTGTGTTTGCGGGTTTTGTATAGGCGCTATATGCAGGCAGAGTGGGTAAGCCGGGTAGGTAAGTGGTAGTAATGGTTCTTGCACAACGCCATCGTGCTTGTCAACATCAGCAACTTAAGTCTGTAGTGTATCAGTAATTAGTGCTGGCAGTCTCGGCAATATCGTTGGTAGGACCAAGATCAACATCAATGGCGTTTGCATTGAACCTTTTGCTATGATACAGGTGGTTATGATAGTTTACATACAATTAAGCGTGAACTGCGCATTCCCTGTGCTCGCGCATCCCTCCGCCACGCCCCTCCCACCACATGGCTGATCTACATGATAGTTTGTGCTCCATGCTGCTACACGGTTTGCTGATGTGTGCTGCAGCTTGTCCTTGCCACACACCCATGGAAAGTGTTGCTCTAAAGTGAGGCATGAGTGCATAGCTCCGTCCGGCTTCCTTGGGGGCGGTGGCATGGACAGCGATATCGTAGTGCCTTTATTCCACGCTACAGTACAGGCATCTCCATTCCGAGCCTGAGCCGAAAGAGTCCCCCGACCGGACACCGTCGTAGTGGTTCTCTGCGTCTTTCAGCCTCGAAAAGCGAACCAAAACCAGCCCTTGTTGCAAATGTCCTGCTGCTGGCAGGGCCTTGCCTCTCTTGCATCAAGGGATCATTCCTGTCGAGAAGTTGGACCTTCCAGGCAGCCGGGTTCCAGCGAAATTCTCCGGAAGCCCTCCGATAAGCCTGCAGTAACCGAATCGGCTCCAAAGGTCTTTGTATGCCCTTTTCACACACGAACCCTGAAACTCTGCAGCCCCAAGACCTGAACACAAAGGCGAAAATTCTGAAACCTGCTAAGCCTCAAAAAACTTAATGCTTGACCTCAAACTCGGCGTCTTCATCGATGCTGCGATCTGGACCTTGAACTCGCAAGACATGCAGCCCCCGCAGCCACAAACATAAATATCCAGATCCACATTTCTGTGTCTGTGTATACGTATATGTATGTATATGTGCAGCCAGTGTGTGTGTGCACATATGGGTACATACAAGACAGCGGGAGAATCAGAGACCTGGATCCATGGAACGAAAGTCTGTAAATCCATATACAGACCCACCGACAAATGGATAACCCAAGCATCCGAGTATCCCGTATTGCAGGGAATGGACTCTGAGATAAGAGGTGGGTGTACAATACGTTTCCTCTAAGGTGGGATTTCGTACTGAGAAATGGGATTTCGTACTGAGAAACCTCGCGAAATCTCCGGGCCCCATGTTCAAAAAAACTGCACGGCCAAACCCTCAGTAAAACCTTGCTGCGGGGGAAGTTTCTCCGGTGTTTCCAATCTGCAGCGCAGTGGCACGTACTATTTTATTAGGACTCTGCTGCATTCTTCAATGCAGGAGACGTCCAGAAGTCTTGAAACTGCACTAGGACTGTGGAGACTGCAGAATGGACTCCAGACTCGTCAAGAAGAAGGAAGAAGCCAGAAGAGCCAGCCAGACCTCCAAAGGGCAGCTGGGAGACTCAGTCCTTGCTCTGCTCATGAAAGGAGCCACAATTCTTCCACCGGCCATCTGGAGAATCTTGTGTCGATGCTCGTATTTGCTAGGCTGGATAATGGCGGATGGAAGGTAGAGGAGAAAGCTGGATCGATTGGATATGGATTGAACAAAACAAAACTTTTCGTCAACACACAATCCCATGCATCCTCTCATGTGCCTTAACGTTCAAATTCACATGTCTCTATGTGTGGATGTTTGGCTATACTCTAATGTAGTCTATGCTAATCCATTCTACTCTACTCTGTTGTATTGTATTCCACTGTATTATGCATTATGTGTTCTATTCGCTTCTGTTCTGGTCCAGTCTACTCCATCCAGTCTAATCTGCTCTATTATGCTTTGTTCGGTTGTACTGCTGCATATCATGTGATATTGTGCTATAAGGTGAAAATATCTTATATCATGTTTTACCTTGGTGAACTACACTGTTTCATGCTGTATCATCTTATCTTCATGCATCTTAGATCACATTCGATTAAGACTATATTGTGATACGTTCTTGGTCATGTACGTGCTGTTTTGTTTTATGTCACAACATGCTGCACTATTCAACATTACTGTATATTGTGTCATGTTACTTTTTGCATACACTAATGGCATAACACACCGTCTTAAAATTTGAACATAATATTCCACGTTCTGCTAGCTATCTTGTTGTATCACATTATACGATACATTTGCACTCAGAATTACAATTGCAACTCAATACAATACAATACAATACAATACCATGCCATACAACACAATACCAGCAATGTAGCACAATAGGATGCAAGACTATACAATACAACACTATCCAAGACAATAATGCAGTACACTACAGTACCATGTAACGCTGTATTCTATTCTGTTCTACTTCAGTGTATTGCATTCTATTACATTCCACTATATTCTGTTGTAGTCTTCCACGGTCTACAAGTTTCGGCTCTGTTCCATTACGGTTTGGAAAATATTTCATTGACCGTGTCAGAGTATGTGATCTGATGTGATACCAGGTGATACCACATGATATTGCACGATGATAGTGTATAGTGTTGTTTTGAGAATGTGAGGTCATATGCCACTACATGATATGATATGTTATAACCTGAGAGCACATTACACTACACTGTGCTGAAAAACACGGAATGAGTAATGTATCATGTTGCATTGGCTTGTAGTATCCTGCACCATCCGGTAACACGTTGTACGAAAGTGTAACATATGGTATCGTCTTGTGTTAACGTAATATCTTGTAACAGAATGTCTGATGGTGTGCATATATACACTTGTTTACACCGGCTCGCAAACGGTATATACATACGTATATATGCTACATTAGGCTAACATATGTGCGTATATCTGATGCATAGTGTTAGAATCAGAACCCATGGCACGTATATGAATTGGCTTCGCAACTACACACATGCAACTGCCTGTGTACCGTCCCCTATCCCTTGGTACACTGCTCCCTTGCATCTCTGCTCGTCAGTGCATTGTACGAACGGTGCGAGATACATGCGCACATGGCTCTATCATAAAGTGACGTGTGCTGCATATATGCGCTGGATAACTAGACTAAATTGAAAGGAATACACGAACAGATATCATAAGAGACGCAAACATCAACACAGACTGAAAAAGCTCGCTGTGTTTGGCCGCACACGTCGATTTGTGTCTTAGGCGCTCGACCAGCAGCTTCGCCTTCATCTTCAGAGATCCTGAACATATCAAACGACGTTGACAGCACGGGTGCACTCAAAACCCTTTTTCATCCGAATCTGTACTCGGTACAAGAGTCAGAGACTGACACCAACACAGACAAAAAGGGAAGCAGCTGCGGCTTTCTGTAAAACAGGGCATGGATGACAACGGCCCAAAAAAAGCACTAACAGTAGAAGGGCTTTTGCCGAGGCTCACTCGCAGCTGCATCCGGTACTTGGTCTTGGCAGGAAAGCACGGTGGCTTGTAGCGCGGCTTCGTGCCACCAGTTGGACGCATGGTGCCTGTGCGACGACGCACGAAACGTGAAAACCCTAGAGCGAGGCATCTGCTATCGCGCCTTCAACTCCTTTGAAGTCCTTGCGACTCGAAAACTCCGCATCCCACACCACCTCCTCAAAACACACGCCGCAGCGAAGAAAGTGAGGGATCGGCCGCACTGCAGAAGCCGTCCTCGGGCCCCTTTCCAAGCTTGCCGAGGTTCGTGAGCGTGACGCTGACGTTCCTTACGAAAACGACACGAGCGACAAGAAATGGTGTTGCTAATCCTGCCCAGCCGTAGCCAGTCTGGGACTTCAACACGAGCCGTTCGGCCGAAAGTCCGAACAGGAAAGGAGAAGTGGAGAGCTGGATGATCATTCTCCTCCAGCTCCCTCGTAGTCTCACCCTCCTTGCCACAGAAGAACCTGGATAAAGCAAAGGCATCTTCTCAAACGCAAGGCTGCGCAGTGTCCGATTGAAGCAAGCTGCTTAGGATATGGGGATTGGTCTGAAGGCCAGGTTGAAGCTCTCGACGCTGTTCTGCAAGGCTTCAGGGAGACTTCAGGAAAGCTGGGACTGTGAAACAAAAGAAGGACCAGGGCGCGCTTTGAGGACATCGTTCAGGCCAATGGACTGACCCACCTGGTGAATCCTGGGCTTCGGAAAGTCACTGGCTCTGCATGAGCCGCTGTCGGGCCCCAGACAGTGGGAGCAAGGTGCCCGAACCGCCAGACGAACCTGTCAAAACAGACTGCAAGCAAACATCACTCGACTCCTCTTTGGTGGAGCAATTTTAGCAAACGCATCTCTGTGTCTCATTCTTTTCAGGCCCATGCACATGCTTACGGCTTACGAGCTGCCCAAGCCTACCTGCCTGACCTCCCAGCATTGCAATTGCAGCAATTGTGAGTAGCTAAGGCCTGAAGAAACAAAGAGGAGGTTACAACGATGGCACTGTTTCTTCGCTCTCGTGGAGCTCTGATGCAGGGCCTCCCACTTTTGGTGTCTCTGCGTCTGTCTGTGTGTGTCTGTGTCTGTGCTGTGTCTGTGTGCTTGACTCCAACTCTTGCGCTCTTGCGGCATGATTCTACCTCCTGCTCTCTGTCTCCGTGCCTACTTCCACTTTGTCTTTCGAATCCTCGTCGCTGACGTTCTTGTCCTTTCCTGTGGGTCCAGGCAGGGCCACCCTCAGCGACCAGGCTGGTTGCAGTCGTTGCAGTCCTCCTGCGCCGCCGACACCTTCGTCACGTTCCCTCAAAGTGTTGTTTGCATCTGCACTGCCCACCTGGGTTCTTGCAGATGAGCACTGGCACCTTGCAATCTAGCCTAGAATGCAAGCCAGCTGCCACAGAAGATGCCAAGGAGTCCCGCTCACGACTGCCGGCCAGCGGACGGGCATAAAGGCAGTATTTGCATGTAATTGCAATGACGCAGGTTTTGCTTGCTCCTTGAAAGCATCTGATTTTTCATGTCTTCGGCCGTAAGCTTAGCCTCCCAACCTCAGGATTCAATGCTTCTAACGCAAGTCTAGCACAGGCACAGGCACTCTCGGCATGCTGCTCTGATGATGTGCCATGTCTGCCTGGAGGGTCTGCACTGATCTTGCGCCGGTGCGATTTGCTGCTTAGAATGCACATGCTCGCCGCGCCTCCTCCCTAGCGCTTGCACGGGCACTGGCAGAGGCAAGGTGGTGCGGGCTGTTGGAGCCCAAGTAGTTGAGAAAGGCTCCACGCAGGTCCTGACTGCACGTCCGCAATCTTTCCCAATCTTTCTTTTGATGCCTCACCGCCTCACCTTTGCCAGGAGGGCTCCAGGATCAGGATCTGCATGCTGCTTGGACCGCAAAGCGTCCATCTCGCGACTGGCCGTGCAGTAAAGGACAGAAACTGGTCCGAAGCCAATGGCGTACTGCAGCCGCCTTGCTTGCAGTTCCTGCTTCACGTCGCTGGCAGACAGCTGCGCCTCCCAGCCTCGTTCACGGTTTTGCAGGGGTGAAGAACAGCGCACATGCTGTGCGGGCTCCCGGCTGCGATGGTTTGCGTGGCCGTCCTCTCGAATTTGAAGCGGGGATGAGCAGACTTGACTCAAGAGAGGTCGAAGAGCATGACTCCAAGCCGGACCTCCGGAATTGGCGGCAGGGCCTTCAGCATGTCCTTGCAAATCGGCAAAGCATTGTGCTTAGGAATAGGAGACACTCAAACATCCAAGCATCTGTTCCCCCAGGCGCCTTTGCTTTGCGCTCCATTTCCAGCCTCTTCCTCGCTTTCTCCTTGAGCTCTTCTTCCTCCTTTCTCTGCTCCTCAGAGTGATCAAACACTGACGGACGGGCTTCCGACCGCCGGTCCGGTGACCTCGTCTTTCAAGACCTGCTGCTTGTGCTTCCTCAGCGCCTCCTTAAAAGCTGCCTCCTCGGAGCGGGGCAAGCGACCGTCACATCACAGCGCCTTCGACCACTTTGGCCGTCTCCGCGGGCTTCTTTGGCTCCGGGACGGCATCAGCTTCCTGAGAAGAGAGCGTGTGCCGGTGCCCGGGTGCCCCCTTTCTTCAAGCAGCCAGAAGTTTGCTGTTTGGCAATGCCTCGTCATCGTCTCCACCCTCCTCCTCCTCCCGGTCGTCCTGGTCGTCCTTCGGATGAGGACGCGACCAGACGTGCAAGGCCTTGAGGCCTTCATCACTCTCCGTCCTGGGCATCCTGTCCCTGAGCATTTCGCGGCTTTGAGCCGTTTGCATGCGAGGACGAGGCATTGCCGGCTGGCTCGCCGGCTGCCTGCTCAGGCTGCTGCTGCTGCTGCTGCTGCTGCCCGCCTGGATTTTGGTGCATGTTTGCCGGCTGCTGGTGGGCCGCATTCGCGTGGAAGCTCAGGACCCGGGAGGAGGAGCATGACCTCCGAATGCAGAAGAAGCGAAGAAGCGATGTTATACCACGTGTCCCTCCTGCTCCGGGAAGCGGATGCGGCCACGCCATAGGGCCAGCTGCTTGTGCTAGTGCTGTCCTGGTCCACTGCAGATACACTCCTTTATGGACTAAGGTGCCCACCTGAACCTGCAACACAGCTTCAGTCATTTAAGCCTTCGCAACACAGTGGCCCCGCAGCTCCCGGGAGTCGTCTTCCCCACAGGAATAGGCTTGTCGCTGTAGTTTTTGGGCCGGCAGGCCCTTCATAAGCGACTAACCGGTTCACAACATCTGACAACATCTCGACTCCTGCTCAAGCCACGGCTTGCTGCCAGATTTGATTATCGAGACTTGTGCTCGGAGGCCAAGGAGAAATCATCTTCAGGCGCCCCAACAACGTTCTAGTTGAGACTTCACCCTGCAGAATAGCAGCGACGAGCCAACACGAAAAACCCAAACTGCTGTGTCTGCGCGATTTTGATGCGGTGGTCCTGAGACAGCCAATCGCGCGGCGACTCCACAAAAGTGCATGACTGGCGCATGCTTGCACGGGGCACGGGCCGTGCATTGTTTTGAAGTCCCACACATGTCTGAGGTTGCACTGGTCTGAAAGGGACTTGTTGCCGGAAAGAGAACCTCGCGAAATTGACCGTCTGCATGCAAGATGTCCGAGAATGAATCAAGGAGTCAGGAGGCTAGCCATGTCCTTGAACCGTCACACTGCGATAGCGGGCAGACACTTGACAAGAAGTTGCTTCTGGATGCTACTTGGCATCGCTGAACCTCCATAGTCCAGGATGGCCTCTGCAAGACCTCCACATTCAACGCAGCAGAGACCGTCGCATTATCTTCAAGCAAAGAGGCTGCCTCCGGCCATCTCCACTTGACCTGAGCTTGTGGGCTGCAGGCTCGCATACAGGAATGCTCCGTTGCAGCATGGATGACTCTGGTATCGAAACTCGACGAGACCACCTCCCCCCTCAAAACTGCGGTGAGACAGCCGTTTGTCTCCGCAGTGGGCACTGATCGCCTACCATTCTACGACGCGAGCTTCTCAGGCCTGCAGACGCAGCAGGAAGATATCTCCTGAAGTCACCAACAGGAGGAAACTGATCGCTGCGGAACTTAAGCCTATCCAGTCCAATGAAGCAATGGCTCCGAAAATTGCAGAATGCTGCTGTTGCTGCCTTGCTTCTTGTGGCTATTTTTGCTGTTGCTGCGGTTGCTGCTGTTGTTGCGCAGTGTTCTCTTAAGTGGTCGCCGGGGTTGTAGTAGTCGTCCTCGTCCTTGTCCAGTAGTAGCAGTAGCAGAAAAAAACAGTAGCAGCAGTGGTAGCAGTAGCAGTAGCAGTAGCATTTGTTGTTGCAGCAGTGGCAGCAGAGTAGCAGTAGCAGTAGCATTAGTAGTATCAGCAACAGTAGCAGCAGCAGTAGTAACAGCAGCATTAGCAGTAGCAGCAGGAGCAGGAGCAGCAGGGAGGAGGAGGCGGAGGAGTGGAAGTAGGAGCAGTAGGAGGAATGGGAGTAGTAGCAGGAGTCGGTATAGGGGTGGCGATGGCGGGAGGAAGTCGAGAGGAGTTGTGCAAGTTGTCCGGATCTGCTGTTATGACTGCTGTTGCCAGATGCTATGAATATACAGGCTACGTAGCCTGGCCGGGCGGCCGAGGCCGAACATGATTGTAGTCACGCACAAACACCTCTCCGTGATCCTCTGCCAACGGCAGCAGCACAACAGCCATTTACCACCCCAACCCCAGATCCAGTCCCGAGTCCCAATACTACACTTTGAAAAAAACGATGGCTTGATGGGCGCGCAAGGCTGCTGCGGGCTCAAGGCTTAAGGCTTAGACGCTCTTAGACGCTCCTTAGACGCTCAGAGCGCTCGGTTCTGTCGCTTCCGCGGGAGCGCTTTCCCGGCAAAGCGCCCTCCCTCAGAAAACCCTGCAACCCTGAGGCCCTGCCATGAAACTGAATTCTTAGGAAGCTAGTCTTCAGGCAGGACGTAGGTGTAGGGGAAAGCGATTACACTCGAGAGATGGTGTGCTGAAGTTCAGCTTCAGGTTCCTTTGATGGGACCTGCAGTACCATCGAGCCGGACATCCACTTCTTTCACATCTTCCGCAGTGAAGTGTGCCTTCTCTGCAAGCTCCAGAATGAGCTTTCGCGTGTGAGCGAAGCGCTCGCTTGCTCTTTCAATGACACCAGTTGGGGGCGCTTCATCTTCTGAGGCAGATTCAGTAGAAAAGGCCAGAATGCCACCAGCTGACAGCACCCGCTCTGCCTCCGCGATGAAGGGCGCAATCGAGTAGAGATACATAACCACGTCTGTAGCAATAATCAGATCGCAAGTACTGTCAGCCTGTCGGCGCAGATGGGCCACCAAATCTCGACAGTGAAGGTCATCGTAGATCTCCTTCTGCCGGGCCTTCTCAATCATGCACTGCGAAAGGTCGACCTTCAGGGTCTAGCATCTCTTTTTGTGCCTCTAAAGACCCGCGTTTGAGGCGAGCGTTGCAGGTTTATCTGTTTCTGTAGGCTCCGGGGCTTCAGGGATCTTTAAGGGAAGGTCGACCCCCTCCAGCTGCGTGCATCGAGCGCGCACACGGGCACCCGCCAGGCCCGTGCCGCATCCCAGGTCAATACAGCGGTTGAAATGGGCCAGAGGCAGCATGGCCAGCAAACAGCCCGGAACGTCATAGCGAAGGGCTCCCAAATGCCGATCGAAGTCATCGGCGTAATCGTCAAAAAGCTCCTCCTGCAACACAGGTGAACGCTTATGACCCCAATGATGTCAGTATCAACTCCAATCATGCATCACGACACGAACTCACAAGAAAGCTGCTGAGGCGGGGCTCCACGCACTGGCGATGGCTCGCTTCCAGAATGAAGTCGTGATCTTGCATGGGCTTCTCCATGTCAGTCGGCTGCAGCTTGGGTTGAGCCAGGCATCCATCGTGCACAGAGTTGTTCCCAGGACTGCATCGAGACATGGCTGCAAGGTGCTGTACCACCCTTCGCACTGTTAAACCGAGCTTCTGCATCCAAACTGAGCTGCCAGCAACTATCGCATCACCGTCGGCAAAGGTTTTTCAGAGCCTGGTGAAATACTTCGGACATCTTCGACAATATCGCAGGAAAAGTATCGCTTCCATCTGTCGCATGCTGAGGATCGGGCGGGACAAGGAGCATGCATGATCCTAGGGAAAATGTCGCTCTCCTATGCAAAACTTGAGCAGCCTGCTCACGGGCGGCACCTGCTTATCGATCTATCCCTCTTTAACACCAACGCTGTAACAGAGTCACCACTCAACGCTTCGACTGCTTTTCTCGGATGAGCAACGGATTCGTCACTGTGATTCCACAACGCTGACCTAGCATAGGCGATAACACGGGAACTGAACAGCCGCCCTGGCCAATGAGCACTGCACGCAGGGAGAGCTACCAAAATCTCTCCACAACTCCAAGAAAGCCTAAAGCAGCCACTAGCAGCCACTAGCACCAGCTCAGTCACATACTTCTGGTCTCAGGCCTCGCTCAGACGACAAGGCTTTCTTGAGCTCTGACTGAGAGTGTCAGCTGCAGTCAGATCGGGCCCGGGCATATGGGCTGCAAAGGCCCTTGCCTAGGCGGCATAGATTCGTGTACACAAATTCGCATACATGCATGCATGCATACCTTTGCACATATACACACATACATGTACATATGCATATACGTACACATGTACGTATAAGCATAAGTATACGTTTAAGTATACTAATACATATACATGTACATGCACTATACACATGCATATGTATGTGTATTCACATATGTATATATCTCACTCCACATTGACATGTCCCTGACATCCAAAATCCAAAGTGTAAGTGTCGAGCCTTTGCCTTCCGCAGTGGAGGCCACAACCAGACCAACGATCAGGCCGTACAGCCCGAGTGCCTCGAGTCAAGGGGATTCGCATGCCAAGCTTCTGCTCCGCACGGATACGGTGTCTCTTTTTCGCTTTTGAGTTCACATCCTCAAAAGAGCCAGTACGCCGGTGCCTCGGCGAAGATCAAGATGAGGATCATGCCGACAAAGAGTCGAGGCTGCTGGGCGTTTGCTCGAACGCCGGCATCCCCAACAATGCCAATGGCAAGTCCTCGCCGAAGTCACTCCCTGACGTGACCAACTAGACTCCCGCCCGCCAAAATCCGAGGTCCTGCTGCTAGGGAGCTCATGCCCACGGTGAGGCCTCAGTCAGAGAGCAGCTTACGGCTGTCGATACAAGGACTGCGCTGTGCCTGCACCAAGGTGGGCATAGCCGGAGTAGGCCGAGTAGTTCGCGGCATCCATCTTGCCATTGATGATGACCTTGCAGGGTTTCAGTAACTCTGTGCCAAAAACCAGGCAGGCCAAGCTTGGGGTTGTGCTGCCGTGATGAGGCCGTAGATGCCAAGGACTCCTGCCTGAGTAAACTTTGATGCATGAAAGGGCCTGAACTATGAGATTTCGAGCTCGGCACCATAACAACTGGAATGATAGACCTAGGTGGTCTCTTGCTCTGTTGAAAGCCACAAAACGAATGACATGTCCGAGCCAAGGCGCTTCATGATCATGTCCGGGCGCATCACCTCGGCTGCGCCAACTACCAGCGGCCAAGCAGTCGACTCCGGCACCCTGCGCCAGCGCATCGGGCCCCGACACCCATTGATGCGATGCCGACACCTGCATTGCAGTGCTCTTTGCAGTGCACTTTGAAGCGCACTTTGAAGCGCATCTTCGCTTTGTGTAAGCCCGGCCTGACTTCGCCGTGCCGTAGGCTGCTCCCAGGTTGGCGAACACTAAGGCCGACGTCACTCCCATGAACCTTGGCATCGGTGTTCCCGGACGGGAGAACACCAGAGCCGGAAAGTCTCATGAAGTCTCTTCTGACACCAAGCGTCCCGAAGAAAGCAGAGGATGGGTCACACTGCCTCAGGCAGGGCTGCGGGCTTGGACACGTTCCGCATGCGCATCATGGCCCCGATGCATCTCAGGGGCATCATTGTCTTGATCTGATAAATCTCACACCTCAGTCATCACAGGTGTCACGGCGCACTGGGTACAACCGCCCGGACAAGAGCTCAGGCAGCGGCTCGGTCTGGGAAACGTCACGGGCCGGGAAACGACTTGAGCCAACCAAGAGCCGTGACATGTGGTTGAGGCAGCAAGACAGTCCAGTGATATGCGCAATCCGTCAGAAGAACAGAAAAAACGCCTGGTGCTCACAGAGCCGGACACTCTTTTATGTCAGGCCGGCCTTACCAGTCGAAGTCCCACCTTCTGCGAGCTCGCCGCCGCATCATGTGCCATCTCGAAGGAGGGTGGCCTGGAATCTTTGAGAGTGTCGACCGCGGTCTTTCGTGTAAGGAAGCATCATGCGAAGAGCCATGCAAAGCCGAAGTGGCAGGAGCCATGACGGCTGAGGCCCAGGCATATCATTTGCACTCGGCCTTGCATCCCAACCTTCTCAAGATATGCTGACCGAACACACTGAAGCTTGACGACTGAAAATGCTGCTCACAAGAGATCACGGCTCTCAAACCCTAGGCATGCTCCGTAATGTGCCTGTTTCTGAAATGACGGTGCCGCGAGGCCACCGTTCCTTGTATATTACAATTACATAACCAACCCCAATACGCAGAACCTGATGGCAGTCACAAGCAAACCGTTGTTTTGCGATGCAGGTTGGCCTCTACGGCACAGGATACGATCCGCGATACTGCAACAATGCATAGCTGTGAAGACACTTCCTCTTCCTCTTCTTGTTCTCTTCTTCTTCTTCGTCTTGGCCTTCAACCTTCGTTCTGTGTACACATGTCCGCACTGTGGTTTAGCGAGCAATGTGAGACCTGCACGACTGGATCACTCCTCTTCCTCACCCCACTCACCATGCGCACAGCGCTGTCCAGGATGGGACGGTGGCCCCACAACACTCCTCTCTCCTCTATCATGACGGGATTACCCCTCTTCGTTGTTCTCTCCCCCTCGCTCTCTCTTGCTCTGGCTCCCTCTTGTGGGCACAGAAAATCAGGCCCTGTGGCAGCTGCTCAACTTCTCTTTTGTCCCTCTCCTCGCTTTCCGTCTCTGTTACTCTGCCCTGACGTGCTCAAGCCACATTGACCAGCAACTGGCATGAATGGGCCTCGGCACAAATATCTTCCACCATCTTGTTGATCTCCTAACACAGCGGTAAGCTTACGGCGACAAGTTCTGCAAAGATGCCCCAGCCCTGTCCTTGTGACTTTTGCCCTCAAACTTCGGAGAGCAACATATTCCAATAAAGTGCATGTCCCAGACCTCGGAAACACGAAGAACCAAAAGGATGAGAACTCAAACTGTGAGTCGGGGGTTTTAGAGCCATGTCGCGTGCTACGATCTCAGTCTTGGTCTTAGGCTACTATACTGCTCTGATCTTATCTGCAAACAGAAACTCTCCCCGTATGTAGCTGGTCGTACATTCAGGAATTCGCGACATTGCTTGGGAGCGGAGTCAGAGGATTTGTGACCGGTCTGAGCGGCATAGTTGCAGAAGGTCAGATTGTTCCTGCGGCCGCAAGGAAGTCCGGTCGGCTGAAACCCTTGAAGTAGCAGTCCCTGCAGGTCCTCAAGTAGAAATGTACCGGCACAAGTCGTTCGGTGAGAATCTTCCGCCTCGGCCGAGAATGATTGTACACTGCAGTAGTGATCGGTCTAACCGACAGTCATATCAAGAGAAGAAAGGGCCGAACAACGCAACCAAATTCGGGCTGGGCGGTGGTGCGAATTTGTAGCCTGAGACTTCTGCCACGACAGTCGGCACTTCTCAACCCCTCCTGCAAGGAAGCAGCTGCTGCGAACAGCTGTGAGGGCAAACAGCCCACATCCAGCACCTGTTTACAAAGCTTACCATTGCATGTGCTGCATGCGAGGCACAGCCGACTATGCTGGTCAGCTTGCCTGGGCAGTCTTGTCGTTCTATCGAAGGCCAAGAACTGTCGGGCAATCTCTTTCAGAGGTGCCGGTGTGTCCAAGCAAGGGCAAATGCTTGGGTGACGGCAATGCCTCCGCAAGTGTCCCAGCCGGAAGCGGGGCAGGTGCGGAAGCCTTGCGGGACCAGGGTCAAAGTCTGGGTTTTGGGCAAGTACAACCATGCCTCCGCTTGCAAAGCCCAGCAAGAACCATGTTTCAAGCGTGCGAGACGCTCGGACGCTCGGACGCTCGGATCGGCTGGTCGGCTGGACCCTCGAACTCCCTGTCGGATCGGGACCCTTCTATGCCAATTCGACAAAATTCATTGCAACAAAAGAGTCTTTCGGCTCTTCACCAGCATGGTTCCCACGGCTGGCGATATCTGGCGATTTCTCCGAGGAAAGGACATGCGCTTCAAACTTTACATGGGCTATACAGAGGCGTCAAGTCTGGACGAAGAGAACCAGGAGCCAGGCATCTTCCTCAGAGCAACAGGGTGGTCCGAATCACAGTCTAAGCTACTCCTGGAGAAGCGAGAGGAAGTGCAAGTGTCTGGGACCTCTCAGGGACCGCAGTCATGAGAAGTCACATCACTACCGGGAAGGCACATCAGACAATGCCAAGACCCCGCATGCGATGTTGATTGTCAGGATGGTAAGACTTGCTGTGCTTGTGCGTGCGGTTTCTGCTCAGGTACAACAAAGCTGAATACCAGCGGTGCGACGAAGTCCCTACCCCGGAATCGCACGTCAGTCGCTCACGGCCAAGCTGTCAAACCCCACGAAACCTCGACAACAAACAGAAGACTTGAGCTGAGCTCCGCCAGCAAGCCAGCAATGCCGGCGGCAGCACATGCCAAAACTGCTCACCGCCCACACGCAGACCCCTTCTTAGGCCGAAACCCAGCGATCCCTGAGCCTCGGGAGCCTCGCAGCCAAGCGTCTGTCCAAGTTAGAGAGATGCCCTCCCCACCAATTTTAGTCGCTTGGCGCCCTTTCCAAGTCCTGCGACGCAGGCTCGAACTGCGAGGGTTCAGAAAGTCGCTACCCTTATTGCTCCTTCTCCGAGTCTTTGTAGGAGACGGTCCTGCAGAAGTGCAAGATTGCTTCGCTCCATCATCTTATGCCTGCCACCTGCTTGTTGCCCCGCACTGGATATCCTCGGGCATCTCAACCGACCGGCCAACACATATAATGGCAGCATCAAAGATGCAGAGATCATCAGAAGGCCGTACCTGCCGCTGGAGAAATCACAGGTTTCGGGAAGTGGGCGCAGATGCTGCCCAGCCGCACAGCGTCCTGACACAAAGACACAGCTTCCTCCATGGAGCTCACATGCCACAGCAGATGCCCTGCCTTCCAGCTAGTTGATGCCAACGAATACCCAACAATCGAGGACGCGGAGACCTGGACCTTCAAGCGTGATCACGACCGTCTTGCTTGCAGATGTTTCGTCATGTACAAGAGTCGAGCTCGGACCACATGCATGCAAGCGATTAAGCCCACTGCAAGCACATTGGAGAAGGCACCGACGCTCCTGTCATCACCGAAGAAGTCGCCGAAGATTCCCTGCGGCAAACATTTTTCCAAACATGCGGCTGGAGCCCTTAACGCCGTGGTTCCTTGTTGGTCCCTTCATAGACTCCTCGCTCGCAGGCTGTGAAGCACGGGAATGTTCGGAAAGAAGAGGTGTGCAAAACTTCTGAGCAGTCTGTCCTCGACCCACGCCATGCAGGACATGGATTAGCAGGAGCCAAACACCTCTGTTCTAGACTCGTGGCGACGAGGTTCAGACGACAAATTCACACGGCTATGCTCGCTGGAGTGGCCAACAGGTCTGACTCCAAGTGGCTCCAGCCAAAACTGTCGGTTGGCTCGCGAGTCTTGCCTTGGGTCCGGCTACATTCGCCCGTTGTCCAAAAAGAGCTTTATCTGAAGAGAAGTTCTGGACGGAACCAACCACTCATAGCACTTCGAGCAGACTTCACTGCAGTCACTACAGCTCGTGGCACACATGCCCCTGTATAAACTCCTCCCGCTGTCTTGCAGAACTCTTTTTGCAGCTGGTTACTCAGCAAGCCAATGGTCAAGAAGCAGAGAGATCCCAGGGCGAGGACATAACCTGGAGTGAACATTTGTGCGGCAAGGTCTTACGTTCAAATCTGCCACTCAGATCACTATCAATACAAACATCAATCTGTACATGCTGTGCACTTTGGGGCCTGCCTTTGCCACAGGCAACCGGCCCAACGGAAAGCTTCGATATAACCTGAGCATTGCCGAATACAGTGTGGATTTCTGGCAGGTGACAGCATTGAATCCTGGGCGAGGAGCTCCAGCAACACCGGTTGTGAGAGCACCAGCGTAGCCAAGCAGATGCAGATCCCCTGTTGCCTGAAGGATCTCGATTCACCGCACAAGAGGAATTGTCAATCCTGGTGCCTCGTGCCAGCGCGTGTTCACGACGCCGTTGACCCAAGCGACCTGCAACTCGCCGGCGAGTTATGAGAGCCATCTGGCGCTGAACTGAGCACGGGACAGAGAAACCTCGGCTGCGATTGCAAATCCTTTGCACAAGGACAGTCACCGTCATCACCAAGTCACCGAAGGCGAAGTTGGTCATGGACAACAGCCTGAGCAAGGCGCGGGATATGAGAACTTCAGGGCTAAGGGCCCAAGGGCCCAAGGGCTCGCTACTCCGAGCAGCCAGAGCTTGGGATCCCCCCAAAGCCGTAGCCCTGTCAGCGTCCTCTCGCAGATCGGCCTCGCGCACGTCAGGAGGGTGGCATTCAACACAGGGACAATCCAGGCGAGTCCTTGCAGCGTTCCCAGGACACGTGTCCATGCGCGCGGCGAAGGTGGCGAAGACGGCCACGGCCTTGCAGTCTGTCTGCTGAGGAAGTCTGCAATGAAACTTGTACGATGTTTGTGCGGTGGGCATCACTTAGCAGACTTCATGACTTGTTCGCAGTCAGGCTTCCAGCAACGCGAGGAGCAGTGCGGAAAGGAACACCCAGGACGACCAGACCTCCACCCTCCT
The DNA here is from genome assembly GCA_003297005.1 of Symbiodinium sp. clade A Y106. Taxonomy (NCBI): domain Eukaryota; class Dinophyceae; order Suessiales; family Symbiodiniaceae; genus Symbiodinium; species Symbiodinium sp. clade A. The sequence continues at coordinate 34,332 of BGNK01002750.1, forward strand.
TAGAGTGCAGAAATGGTTCTTCGCACTCTTTCCAGCGACCCACTACCACCGCAGCTGCAGAAAAGTAGCACATAGGTGAGCAAGACCTTGGGTAGCCAAAATAACAAGAGCTCCCCAGCAGAGTGCGACAGAGTGCGACTCGGGCTGAAGTGGCTACAACTCAATTCGCTCGGCTAATCATTAATCGTGAGCCAAGGGTCTGCGAGGAGCAGTTTGGTGCTGCACTCCTTGGAAATGCCGATACAAAGTAAGGGCAACACTACAAAGACTCCAATGAAGCAAGCAATGAAGCTCGGATTTGGTTTCCAGGGCAGGTGTCTGACACCATCAGAGCGAAAGCAAAGGAAGACGACAGCTCGCTGGTCAGGCGGCACTTAGCGGCCTCGGACTCGGACTCCTGGCGATGTTCGCGACAGAACGCCGCGCGACAGCAAGTGGCCACGAAGCGTAGCCTCCATGGTTCCGCCGACTTGCCCTGGTTCCTCTGGCTGTGGCTCAGCAAGGCGCGCCACCTCCGCAGACATCTGCAACACGCAACAACCACTCCGACTCCACTTTTCTGGGCCCCGGCCGCGGCAGAGAAGAAGGCCCCTTGGCTGGGCCAAAGGATGCCAGCCCCCAGCCCGCCGAAAGCCGCGCCGACCTTGTTGCCAGGAGACCAAGACAAAGAAAGCTGCCTGCTGAACTGCTGCCGAGCTTCGAAAACAAGACTTCTCGGCGTGCTACTGTCACAGCCACAGCCTCACAGCACAGCACTTGGCGGCTGGGCAGCAAGACAAGATGAGGAGCAAGAGGCAGGCCACCTCCTGGATGTCCTGGCTGCCCCGTCTCCCAGGTACATAGAAAAGCAGCCAGAACGAAGAAGAGCACGTAGGCGCTGCAACCGACGAGGCCGATTAGAAGACCTGAACACAAAGAACGCCCGCCAGAGAGGAGCAAGCGCTGCCAGCGCTGCACCGCTTCGCTGCGCTCGCTTCGCCTCTCGTCGGCCCGAAGGTGCTGGCAATCACCGGGGCCAGGCCCAGGGAGGCCACGAGGCTCACCTCAGCCGAGGAGCCGCGGCTCAGCGCCCAGAATCAGAAGACACGCACATCCGCAAAGCACCGCGCCGCGAAGAGCAAGGAGTTTGAGAGGTTTCCTGTGGAGTGGCCCAGAACCTTCAGACAAGGGTCAGTTCGAGGCACCCTCAATCCCATCAGAGAAACTTAGCATGCGGCTGAGCTTGCATACATTATCAGTGTCGTCACAGTGGCATGATTCAAACTGAAGGTCCAGGTCATTAGCTGGAAGTTGCGGCGGATCGCCCTACCTGAGCTGCTGCAACAGTCAGATATCTGTCACGAGCAGGGCTTGTCGATCTCGATTCATTGAAAGATTGAACGTATCGCATCAGAGGGAAAGCGACATGGGGGAGTTTGAAAATAGAGGTTTGAGTTCGAAAACAGGACGAGTTTGCAGTTCAACCCGTTGAACAAGCACTCGTTTTGAAGCAAAGTTTAAGGCCGCGACGACACGCCGTTCGACGGACGCGGGGTGGAAGACGCGGCGCTTCGCAGGCTCGAGTTTCAACGTTGAAAGCTGGGAGTTTGAAGGTTGAGGAGTCCAAGATACAAAGTTAAAAATTCAAGGCGTTGAAGATCTGAAAGGTTCAGATTTTGAAAGCTCGGAAAGTTGAACGACTGAGACTTCGAAAGAATGAACTTTTCAATCTTCGAAAGGCAGACAACTTGAAAGGCACGGAGCTTGAGAGTCCTAACGCTTTAAAGTTTCAGAGATGGAAACCGTAGAACACGACATGTTTGAGAGCCTGAGAACTTGAAAGATGAAAAACTTCAGTTTCAGAGAAGCTCTTGTGCCTTGCGGGTCGGTCTTCGTATAAGGAGGGCCTAGGTGCAAGAAATCTGATTAAGCGCCATCGAAGGGAGGGAAGTTGAAGAAACGTGATCAGCCGGCATCGCCAAATGAGGGGTCGGGTTTCAAACCTCACGACTACGCGATGCCCGACGAGGTCCGTGGTCACGGAACGTCACTAACCGTCATACATTGAAACTCGAAACCATTGAACTTCCGAAGGTTAAAAAAGACTTGAGACTGCCGAACTCACACACTCGAAACTCTCCAACTGTTGAAGAACTCAGTCGTTGAGAGCCGATCGAACGCGTCCCCGGCTCAAGCTGAGTTCTAAGCAGATAGTGGAGCTCGATGGTTCGAAAGGTTGAATCTTCGAAAGTCTCGAGTTTCAAAGGTTAGAAGCTTGATGCCTGCTCACTTGTGCATACCAGGGTGCCCAAACTATCGACCTCTAACACGTTTCTGAATAACAGAAATTTCCGTCCATCGGACTTCTCAAACTCTCGAACCTTCGAGCTCGAACACCCTCGCTCTCAAATGGACGAACGCGACCAACCAAAGCACACACAAGAGATCCGAGCGGCTATCATTCCTGCTTGTCGACGGTGCATTTGCATCCATGGCTTGCACGTCAACTCTACACTACATCAACACTTCAGCATGTATATCTTGATCAAGCTACTTATCACAAGTCCTAACAAATCTGCAGCTTTGGGAAATTCATCTAGCTGTTACCACCACCATGTTCTTTACAAGGGGGATTGCAGTCCCTGACAGCCAGTCGCATAGAAGCAGGACATGTCCTTTCTAATTCTCACGCCTCGATGGCAAAGCTGCAGGCCTCGAAGGCACTGCACGCCACAGAGCCGCCATGCCAGGGCTCTAATCCAGTTGAAATTGTGGGATCCTGCGGGGTCCTTTCTTCAGCTTAGGCCTGACGAAGCTGGTCATGCATCTAACGGCTTTGAGAACTGAGGATGTTGGAAGTCTAGAATTATCTGGAATTGCATAGAGCGGGTGCTCTGGAGGCTGAAACAAGCTCCGACGAGAAAAAAGGCAATGCGGCAAGGACGAGCATGTTCAACGGAGTATGCGAGCAGAGTCGTCCGCAGCTTGTTCTGTCGCCGACTGTCGCAGCCGTCTCTTAAGAGAAGGCAGTCCACGGTCGCCGCGGCGTCGACTTGCAGATGCCCCTTCTGCACCGCAGATGCTCCATCACTGGGAGCTCACGCCCTCACATCGTCCACAAGTCCATGACTACGGCAGGAAGTACACGGACACGGGAGGCTTCGCGGAACTCCGGGAGATCTTCTCCGAGCTGCGATTCTCCGATAGCTCAACCACATGTGGTGCCGGTGCCCGCGGTCTCGGAAAGATCACATCAGGCCGTGCCCAGCCTGCATCAAGAGGTTCTAGTCGGCACTTCGACTCTGCTCCTACGATACAGTCGCAGTCCCATGTCCTCGTCAACGAGCGTCTGCCCCATTTCATCCCAGAGTCCACCGGCTACAACAGGATCGAAGGCAGCACCTCATTGACCATCGGGCTGCAGAGACTCCATCGTGGCAAGAAAACTTTCCTGACGGCTTAGCATTGTGGCACACTCTCGGCACATGGACTGCTAGCATCTCACGCAGAAGCATCTGCTACCGAGCACACAGGGCCGGGATGTAGCCCTTGGAGAGGCTGTGGTCTTCGATGTTCATTCCTCGCATAGTCAAAAAACATTACAGCCGTAGGGTGGATTTGAAGGCAACATATTGAGCATGGACAACTTCTTGCCTGCCATATCTTTGACCGGCGCGTGGCTGCATTCTTATTTATAATGTTGCAAAGTTTGCTGCACGCTGCCACGACCACCACCACCACCACAACCAACGACGACGACCACTACCACTACCACTACGTCGTCTACTTCTACTGCTGCTGCTGCTGCTGCGGCCACCACCACCACCACCACGACTACCACAAAAAAACTGCTGTTTGCAGATTCATATTGCTTGCCAGTCACATAATGACATTCACTTGTCTTTGTGTTGTATATATATATATATATGTGTGTGTGGGTGTGTGTATGTATACATATAATATGTATGTGCATCCCCCTAAAGCCTGCCGCGAGCATTTTTTGCCGCAAAAAACCTATGAATCGCCTGCCTAAGCCCATGATCTCTATCATCAGTGTCAAGTTGTCTTTATCTTGATATCCTTTCCTACTGTATCACCCAAGTAAAAGTCTTAGATCTCTTATACATTTTGGCAAACTGCTCCAGTATGTCTCGCGCGAGTTCCGCCACCCCAGAGCCTGAGGTAATCCGAAATACTAAAGTTACTGGAGCCATCTCATAAGGCTTATACCTCATAAACTGAGACTATGATTCCCAGCACCTTTCACAAAAAGAAAATTCCGAATTTGTTGTCAAGTTCGACCTAAACCCTAATTTAACCCGTCGTCATAATCCGTCTCATGTTCCGAGCAACATCCCCTAACATTGAGCATATCGCCTTATCCGAAAACCAGCACCCCCGTCGAGACCCGAATGAAATTGAAATTAACTTGAATTGAATGACAATCTGAACAGTGCCCTGCAATCATTGGCGCTTACCAACCCAAACACAAATACTGAACCCCCTAGCAACTGCATGTTGAATGCAAAAATTTGCACTTATAAGCCCTTGAGCACAGTGTGGACTTGATTAGACATAATACTGAAACTTTTTGAGACCCTTCATATCTAGTTTCACAAGGAACCAAAGTGCAGCCCAAATACCGCCACATAATCTGAACCTACAGTTAACACGTGTAGCAAACCGCATGCTATCTTCAATAGCAAGCCCACCGCGGCCTTATTTGCAAGCCCTTTAAGCGTTCATTACTGTCAATCTACCCCACCAATGGCATTGCTAATTAATGCCCATGCTGATACCTCTCACACCGGTAGCAATCCATACATTAATCCTAAGGTTTAAAGTTAAAGCCTGAATCGGAGAATCAATAAACGCGACTAACCCTAATTCTACACAACGTGAAGGCACAAGATGACCCTTGCAGTTAGCCCTGATATGACTGTGGGTCTTATACTTATCCCACGAGTGACCCTAAGACTATCCACAATGATGTCAGGTAAACCCTAAGACCCAACAATGGCATCAATGGTCACCCGGGGAGCCTGGTTGTAAACTTACTGTTGACGTAGAGACCTTACTAGTAACTTTGCACCATTGTTCTGATGATATTAAGCCCAAATGACGTTGACACTGTCCCTTACTCTTCTGGTCCAGTCAGACTATCAACACTGCGACCTGCAGCTGGAGGCGTGTCCAAACATCCAAGGCCCCCCGCCAGAAACATAACCACAGATTGCAGAAAAGATTAGACTTGAGATTGTCTTGCTTTGAATTTGAACGTCGAACATTAACGAATGCTGGAGCAGTTTTGTCTTGGATCTTCGATGTTCACTGTTCTTCTAAGCATAGAAAATATCGAAATTGATGTGCTGTTATGATTTGATGTCTTTGCGGTTTGCCAAAAGGCATGTGTAACATTTACAGTAAATACACAAACCCTCAAACAACTGCAAAACATAAAGAGTCCATTTTATATGTTCCCAGTTCTTTCTGGGATTTTCGATGTTCAATGATCAAGGCACGGAAATGTCTAATGTGATATGTGGCTTATAGATTATTGGCACATGCGTATGCAATCAGGTAGGCATGTACATATGCATAAGATGCATACATACATGGTGTGTCTGTATATATATATATACACATATACATATATATATATGTATCATCTCACACACATGTGCATGAAGACGATGCATGTCATTATAGTGTCATTCGAGTCTTCATGGTAGCAGAAATTAGTCTGTACACTTTCTACTCTTGATCGCGCATTCGCATGTATCGAAATATCTAGCCTCTACAGCAGCCGCATCTTACAGTGAAAGTAGCCGCACAGACCTGCTTATCTGTCTCTTGTGCTGGCCACACTCTTCTCCGCTCACCTGAAACTCCGAGAACGAGACTGGCGTAGCTCAATGGCCTCCATAGAAAAAAGTCCTGCACTCGCCGTCTGCCCAACCAAAAAAAAAACGCAAAGTAAGGCTTCGGGACTCAAGGAGGCCCTTGTCCTTTGCAAGGACGCGAATCTGAGAAAGGTGGACATAGCAGGCACCCGGTCGCAACCTTCCGGCACGAGAGTCCGCGGTGCCACACGTGAAAGGGACCAGCTGAGCTCGGGACAAATGCTTCTCGATGTCCGGACGCTTCAGAACTTCCTGGAGAACACCCTAACAGTTTAACAGAACGGACAAAATCGGAAAGGTAGCGAACCCAAGTCTGTTCAGACACTACATCTCTCCGCAGCATTGCTGCTCGAATACAAGCTTTCGAATCTATCAGGGTCCGACTTCTACCAACACCTCGAAACATCTCTCATCATGCACAACAATCACCCTATGCTCGACGCTCGCATTCTCATCCATCCGCTATCTCAAATTACTAGCAAAGAAGAGCAAGCCAGAGGGGTGTGCATGCCCGCGACGCATGACAAATGCCCTTGCATGCGCACTTGAGTTGTCGGTCCCGCGTGCTGAAGCTTCTCTCACTTGGTTCCGTCCGCCCGATGGCAGCAGAATATTTCTCTCGGCATCTCTCGACAGACGATGCAGGTGCACCTGCGCCTTCTGTGCCAGACCACCAGCAGCATAGTCGAGAATGCGCATAGAGAAACTTGACACCTTGAGCTAGAGATAGTATCAAGGCTCTCAGTTGTCAGTCCCAGGCCTTCTGCTGTAGCCAGGACACAGCGTACCTCAAGTTACAGGCTTTGAGGCGGCAGTGAGAAGCATCAGAAGTGGGTGCGTCGCCGCATGAATTCTTGCAAGTCCATCTCCGACCTTAGCACGAAGGGAAATCTATTTCTACAAGTATGACTTCTGTCCTCCGTTGAGGTTGCGGCCAAAGCCTCGGGGCCGGGTCACCCGCGTTGACGTAGACCACCTGAGTCGCTGCTCACGTCGCTCTATAAACAGTAGAGGCCAAGCCCACAGTTTCCGGGGGGCACACTGTTCGCTGCTGGATGAAGTCCGCCAGGTCCTGCGCGTTTGCCCGGAGGCTTCGAAGACTCCACTTGTGACGCCCTGCAAGTGTCCTTGCGCACGTCGAAGCCCTGCGTCAATCTTTCAGCCGGAATGAAACCCCGGGTGATCCCCGCCTCTGCAGCTCCGTAGCACATGGGAGCACCAAAGGCAACCGCACGGGCCTCTGCACACGGAACTTTTTCTGCCAACAGCAATTGACTCCGTTGTGGCACCGCGCCTCTTCCAGCAACGGGTGGACCGGGGCACCTTTGGCCTGGTCCAGGAAGACCTGGCTGTGCAGTACTGCTAGTACTGCTGACTGTTGATTCCCCGTTGCGGGCCTGAAGCATGAAGGCCAAAGCCTAGGTCTTTCCACACATGCCCAGACAACGACGGCTGGCAAAGCTGCTTGTAGAAGTTCCGTAGCTTGATCTCTGGGCCATTAACCCCTGTCTCAGTTGTTCGTACTGCCGCCCCCCCTTCCCCTGCACGTTGGAGTTCCAGGTACGTACGTGGATGTGGTAGAGTCAGCCTACTCCAAGTTCTCAAGTTTGTGGCTTGCCCCCGGCAATGACAACCCATTGTTCGTCGTGTGGATATACTGCTCGCGACTGTCTGGCATTGGGGGGGAGGAGACCACGGTCCATGGGTTTGAAGCCAGCTGCATACTGTCCACCCAGAGAATGACCAGCGACGATGAGCTGACCAACCTTAGTGCTGCTACATTCCCAGAAGGTGCGAGTCATCCACCAGTAAAGCTCGTGAGTCGCGAGGAGTGGTATCAGCAGCTCGGCTGTGGCCAAGGAACCCCTTCGCCGGAACATCGCTCCAGCTGCTCCTGCAGCACGGACCACTGCTGCACCCGCAGCTGGGCAATGGCCTGCCAAAGCTTTTTGAGGTCAGTTTGGCAGGATCCAGGCAGGTCCGAAGTAATCCGAAAAAATGCCAACAGTCAGGTCGCATGATGAGCACCATGGTGAATAAATGTCGTGCGGTCGGCGAATGTGGCATCAAACGGTGTGTAATCTGGCCCCACGGAAGCATTTGCCACGAAGTCGTTCATGAATGAAGAGCCCTTGAATATCAAGTACAGCACCTGGTGACCCAACAGCAACTGCGCGGATACAAACTGTGGAGACATGCAGAAACATCTTCTCGAGCCTAGGAACAGCATTGCCAGCGTGCGGTGCTGCCGTGACGATCGCCAATCGAGCAGGGCTGCCCTGCATGGGATCGTCCAGAACACTGAGGACCTCTTCGAAGCGAAGGATAGCCGGTCACGAGTGGGGACTTGCAGAACTCACAACTCTGAGTTCTTTCCAACCTGGAACTTCACCGGCTCTCCCCCCACCCTCAGCAGAGCTGGTTACGTACGTTACTGGAGGCCTAGCGGAGGTGCAGCGATGCAGACAGGGCTCTTCAGTGTTGGCACGGCCGACGGCTTCACTGAATCTACGAAATAAATCCATTCGCTCAGCCACGCCGCCACGAAGTCCTGAGCAAACCCTCCCACAGACTAAAGGATCTGTGTCTCACAGGATGTCCTGCACCAGTCCCTCCCCCAGCTCGAGGGCAATGTCTGGAGTCTCACTGAATTTCGTTTCCTCGACGTCTTCAGCCATTTGCACCGGAGAGTCCTGATTTTGGCAGATGCCAGCGATCTGTCTCACAGCCGTTGCCATGGCAGCTCGTGTCCAGCCTCCTTGGGGGTTTCCTCTTTGCAGGTTTGGCCCTTTGGTGATATCTCCTTTCACAGAAGGGTTCAGAAGGGTTTGCACTTGTGGCCGCTCGTGCCTTGACCTCCTCACTGGGTTCATGAAGCAGAATGTTGGAGGCATCGAAGGGCAAGCCACAGAGCTTTCCGCCTGAACAGGATCTCAGGTGAAACACTTCAAGAACCCGCATCGCAAGCGGAAGGCGGAAGGCACCTATTGCTGCAGCGAAGCCCCACTTTCCAGTCCCAGACTCCAGGCCCGTCACATCGATGACCGTGGCTGATGCTGTCGCCGGGTCCACCACCAGGATGCATTGCCTCAAAACGACAATCCTCGACCGGAATAACTGCAGTCAAGACGACGGACATAGAGATGCCGAGCATCGCATTGTAGGGAATGGCATAGATCTTGCCACCCAGTACCGCTGCAGCTTGCCACTTGCCCTTGGCCTCATCCGACAAGTGGCCAATGCCAATCCCTGACACCTCCTGGCGGGGTAGCAGCAAAAAAAGAAAAGAATTAGTACGCTTCGCCGGTTCGCTGTTCTTGCTGTTCTTCGGCCTCAGAGGCCAAGTCGAAGACGAGCACGGCGTTGGCATGGTCAGGGATGCCGTAAATCTTCCCGGCACAAACCACTGTGGTGACCCACTTTCCTGGACCAGTGGCAACGGCTGTAGTGTCGATACCACGCAGGCGATTCGTGGCGGGGTCGAAAACCAAAATGCAGTCAGCATGGCAAGGCACGGCATACATGATCCCTGCCACTGCTACAGCACAGAGCCACTTAAACGGCCCTGTGGCAAAGGGCTGCGTCTGGACTCCTGTGCAGCGCTTCGTCAGCGGGTCGTAGATGAGAATAGAATCCGCATTGCAAGGCACGCCCAGCACCTTCCCACCCAGGCTCAGTCCGGCGAGCCATTTGGAGTTGCCGGTCGCGATGTGGGTTGTGTCGACACCCATCAATGTGTCCGTCTTCACATCATAGACCAGAAGCTTACTGGCATGATGCGGAATTCCGTAAACCTTGCCTGCCAAGACCACAGCAGATTGCCACTTCAAAGGTCCACGCGACAGCTTGCGAGTGTCCACCCCAGATGCCTTGCCGGTGCTGAAATTATACACCAGCAAAGCCTCTGCGCGGTCAGGGACACCATAAAGGCTTCCCCCTATGGCCGCTGCAGAGCGCCACTTGCCCTGACCTGTCGCGATCCGGCGAGTATCCACAAAACGAAGGGGTTCGGACTTGTCGGAGCTATCAAAGATCAAGAGATGCTCAGAGTTGCAGGGAAGTCCATACAGCTTGCCACCCAGTGCCAAACCTGCCCACCACCGATTGCAAGCGACTGGAGTGGAGCGAGAGATGTCTATGCCCCACACGGCCGCCGATGAGGATGCTCCCATGGTTCGCGGCCCATGGCCAGGCCACTAAACGAGTCGGAATGGGCTTCATTGCGAACTACAGTCCTGGGCCAAGCGCGTGATGCGACGAAGATCAGAACCAGCCAAGAACTGTCTGCAGTCTGAAACTCTCTAGGCAACCCAGCAAGCTGTGAATCCAGCTGGCGCATGGTCATTTGCGGGGAGGCGGCCAGCCCAAGCTCTGCAAAGCCGCTTTCCGGCGCGCAAAACGCAGACCGGATGGGAGGAAGGTGGCTTTGTACACACGCTCATTAGCTTTAGAGCATCCTCAGAACGTCTAGAACGGGGATGGCATCTGCACCTTTGGCTTCCGACAGTGTTCCCGCAAGGCAAACGAGAGCACGGTCGGCCTGTGGCTTTGAGAAGCTCCTGGGGCTGTGCAGTGACCTGCTCACGCACCACCCACACAAGGGCCCACACTGGGCCCACACTGCCCTACGCATCCTACGCCTACACCGTGCTCGTTGGCCTGATGGACTGGCTGGAGGGACGGCTATCAGAAGCTCGAGTCGCCGAAAGTTCGTCAAGAGTGCTGAAGTTGAAAGACCTCATGCTCACGACCAATATGCTCCCAGATCTGCTCGCCTCCCTCGTTGATGATTCTGAGGATCCGGCAGCGCTGTAGCCGACGAGCCCCGCACCTTCAGCCGGGTCCAGCTTGCAAGTGCAACTGCGCAAGGCCGCAGCTTCCGGCCTCTTCTGCATGCGATCGCCGCGGGCCCTGACAATCGCGATTGAATCACCACCCGCCCGGGAGGGCGACATGTGCTTTCCCTGGCCTCCTCTTCGTCACGTATGGTAAACAAGCCTTTGGGGGCTTCAAACACCCTTGCAGCTCTTCAAGGACTCATGCAGCCGAACGCCACAGTGCGATGTTGCTTGTCTGTTTGCTTCCCCTTTGCCAGCCGAGATGCGCTCAACAAACTCGTTCTGCGGGTTGTCCATCGAGCTCAAGTCCTGAAGCGAAAACTCGCAACATGACCTCTTCGCAGAGGGTGGCAAAGCCCTGGTGGGCAAGCAGGGCAAGGCACGGCAGAGCAGCCAACAGCTGAGCTTGGCACACGGTCTGCTTCCAGCTGGCTCACTTGAGCTGCGGCCGTTGCAAAAAGAGTACCCTGAAGGCGACATTCCGAGCAAACATCGAGTTCGTCAACTTGCTGGAAGTTGTTCACTCTGCAAGATTTCTATTCACATCGCACTGGATTATCTGGCACTTATCCCACGAGATCAAGTGAGCTCCGCAACCAGACATGGCCTTGATATCACTGGGGGGCTACCACAGAGTCTGTTGAAGACGGATTTTCTGGCGTAGTTGCACCAGCACGGCTGGCTTCGATGATTTGTTGGAAGAGGAGTAACTCTCATCTGCAAGGCCTTGACGCAGCTCACAATGCCCATCGCCAGGATGTCAAACCTTGGAATGCAGGCAGATCAGCAGCGAAGCTCATGCCAAGGAGACCCATCAACGGCACAGCACTTCAGAGTCTTCAGAGTCATCAAGCTTGTAGCACCATAAAGGGCTTGCAAAGGAAGCACAGGGCTCTGGGCTTCCCTGAGAGTCGGACACCAGGGAGTCCAGCAGCAACAACCAGATCAGCACCTGGGACGAAAGAGAAGCAAAGCGCAGCATAAAACGGAATCCACAGGGATGAGGCGCCACAAGGGACACCGCAGCGTTCCATATGCCAAGGATTTCCAGGTTGGCAAATAGTCGGCCAAGATCAGGATCCTGAAGAAGCAGGCTCTTTTGCCGCAAGCCTCAGTTGTCCTCATGTCCGCTTCCTCTGTTAGCAGGAACAGAATCCCCACGACAAACCTGAGCTTCAGGTGTGGCTGCGTGCGACTAAAAAATTTCCAGACACGGCCAAGGGACGCAAGCGGCTGTGCCAAAGGGGGCAGTAGCACCCAGACCTAATGAAACTGCACGCTCCACGGCCCTCTCGTGCCTGTGCCGTGGAACCAGGAGCCGGGCCATGCCAGCCACCATGCTGGTTTTGAACAGTATCCTGGCGAGAGGATCACAAGCGCAAGGTTCTGCTGCGAGTGCAAGGAGTCGGCTGGCTGGACCCACAGATCAAGCAGAAAGCCAGGAGATCGAAGGCCAGGAAACAGATCAAAGACCTGAGATGCAAAGAACCGGGACCAAAACTGGGGGAAAGCATGGAGCAATGAACCATAACAGTTATCATCGGAGATCTGAAAAAGCAGAATGCATCCTCCAAGTCGAACCGTCACTGACAGGAGGTGGTCGTGAGATCTGGTCGTCTACCACCAGGGGATCTTCCATTACCATGGAGCCGCTACTGGTAGCCTTCGAATAGCTTTGGGACCCACCTCTGCCCCTTGCTTCCCTTCTTCCCTTCGAGGTTCTGCTTCAAACTGTCGCTCGGGAAACCTCTTGAAGACTTTGCAGGAAATGCCCATGGACGAAGAGGGGTCACCGGTTAGGGAGGCTGCGTTCTCGAATGGGCCGAGGGACACCAGAGTTCTCGCAGCAGTCTGCTCAGAACCTGCGCAGTGCCGTGCAGTAGCTCAAGCCAGGCACTTCAGAGGAACTGAGAGTCTCAGTGTCTCACCGGAGTATCCCCATCGAAGCAAAGGCCTGGCCAGACGCCGTGCTCTCTTTGCTTTGGCTTGTGTGAAACGCCTCCTCGCCTTTTCAGACTCCAGCCACCGCTGGTGTCAGCAGGAGCCAGGGGATTCGAGGACTCTTCGCCTAAGGCCACGACTAGGCCACTTCTCAAGGTCTCAGAGCGGCAGAGCACAGCTGAGAGGGCCCAGCCTACTGCCAAAGCAGAGCTCCTCAGGGCTTCGTTCAGCGCCTGCGGCTTTGGGCGAGATGCCGCCAGACCGCCAGACCTTACCAAGGCAGAGGCAGGACCTCTGGAGCGATCGGCGTCGTCAGAACCTCGGAGGAGGGAGCCCCCTCTCTCCTTTCCCCTTTCCTTGCCCGTCACTGGCCCGTCTTTGGCTCAGCGGCTTTGGAAGTTGGCGCTGCCGCAGGGCTCGCAAGTGACACGAGGTCGCTGCTGCTGGCACCTGACCGGGGGCAGGAGGCAGATTTGATGATACTGGTAACCAATGAGAGAACCGTGTGCCCAGCTTGCAAGAAGGGAGAACTCGGTAAAGACCAAGCAGAGTCCTCGGCACCGCATCGCTGGCAGCAAAGGTGCAGTTTAGGCCAGGACCTGGATAGGTTTTAGAAGCTGCTTCCCAGCAACGGAGCTCTCGCCGCGTCCGAGGAGATGGCCGCTCACCTTGTGTCACCTGATAGAAGGAAGACATGCATCAGGCATTGTGCGTTCTGAACTTGGCCTCTGGACCGACAGGAAGGTCCATGAAAGAGTTGGCTCCCTTTCCACGGGTTCACATTGCCAAGCCCTTGCATGAACACTTGCATCAAGTCGCCTGAGGATCGCTGGATCTCACAACGCTCGCAGCCACCGAATCCTCCATACGGCTAAGTGTATCGACGCCTGGCATCTGTCAGCGCAGGCGCTACTTGTACAAGCTCGAAAAGCTTGCAAAGCCGCTCGGGCACGGGAGAGGAGCCTCGGAACTTCTCTCTCTGCCAAATCGCCAGAACTTGGACAAATCCTCCCAACCTGGGCGCGATGATGCCATTCGAACGCACATCATCAAACTTTTGAAAAGAGCACAAGAAATCCAGTCCAGCAGCCCACACTGCGAGGCACACTGCTCTACCTTCTCGTGCAGTTGCTGTAAAGGATCTTCGCCATCGGAGTTCTGCAGATTCTGCAGCTCATCCTGCGACATGCCCAGGAAAAGCAGCATGTTCGCACTGGCTATCGCGTGGCTAGCTTGCAAAGAACCCCCCACCTTGAAAAGTCGGCGGGCAATGCGGTTGAACGTTGAGAGAACTGACAGAATCGCCGTGGGACCGTGGTCCGTATGCTCCAGTCGCTGCAACACCGGATCACTCATGTCCACCTCGTAGGGCTCCTCAAAAGTGCCCTGGCCTTGGACCGGAATTAGCCAAGCCTCCTTCCTCAAGTTCACCGGAGCAAAGTCCATGGGCGATCTCGCGAAGTCGAAGACGTCCAAATACGCCAGCGTGGCTTTCCGATTGCATCCAAATCGCAGGTGCAACTCACCACCTGCTTGACGAATGGGTCTCCATAGCCTTTCTGCTTCGCAGAACTCCCGCACCAGTGGCAATATCGTCCTTGCACGCCTGCATCTGCAGAACTTGGCAAAGAGCGGAGCTGCGGGCGGGTAGAGATACTCCAGAATGCGCTCCGTACGGGACTGGATTTTGGGGATGTTTGCTGCGTTGTTCACCAACCTCGCCAGCTGCTCCCACTTCTCCCTGATAACCATGTCATCCAAAGCTGCCGGCACCTGTAGCTTCAAGAACCAAGGAGACTTTCCGGCGTTCTCGCCCTGGAGATAGATCCTTCCGGTGTGGAAGGGCAGCTGTTCCTGAGACATCTGAAACTCCGAGGCATGCCGCCCCTGCACGACTCTCGTCTGCGCAGGTTCACCATCACTCAAGCTCCGCCGGCGACTACAGTATCGCCAGAAGCAGGAAGCCCAAGACAAAGAGAAGCTGCCACTTTGGCCGTCGCGCCGAGCATGCACTCCGGAGTGAGAGAAGGATCCTGGAGGCCTCAGGATCACAGGCACACAGGCACACTTAGGCACACTGCATCTGTGGCGTGGAGCGCGTGTGGTGCGGCACTGAGCCGCGGGCCCATCAAAACCCAGCAAGGGGCGTGACAAGCCGCCCGACTTCCGTCGACGCCACAAGAGCATGGCAGCACTTGTCACAATTGCGATTACGATAGCAAGCACTCCTTTGGGACCACCAAAGAAACTGAGAGCGTAGGCCATAGGATCCAGGCAGCCAGGATTGCTCTTGCGGTTCGGAACCCCCACACCACACGAGTATGGACAGTTCGCGTTGGGCCACTTCGACTTGGTGTAGTTGCCATTCGGAGGCTTGTTTCTGCATGCCTGACAGCCACTGAGGCCCCCCGAGCTCCAAAACCCGGCATCGCAAGGGTCACAGAAGAGGCCTGCATAGCCGGCGCTGCAGCCTCGCAGAGGCATGGCCTGACCTTCGTGGCCATAGGTCTCTCTGAGACCATGACCATTCGGCACCACCCAGGAGCAGTTTGTGCCAGATCCGTCATTGCCCATCAAACCACCAGCCACATCCACTACCAACTCGCCATGTGACGGAAACGGTGGTGTTGCCGTCCAGTTGAACCCCACGAATCCACCACCACCCCCACCACTTAGCACGTTTGCGCTGGCAGAGCAAGCGCCGGCGCCGCCTGCGACGCTGACCACGGGAGCCTTCAGGGAACTCTTGGCTACGAGGCCGTCACAAAGGCGGAGTGACCCGACACTACCTCAGACTTCTTGCCCTGCCTCGTCCGCAGTGGCTATCTTGGTTGCGAAGATCAGGATTTGTCCACCAGCCCCACCCGCAGCCACATGCTTGCTGACGACCCCACCAGGGTAGCCTTCGGCCCTCAAGACAACCCAGTTGCCAAAGGAGACGCTCCCCGAGGCACTCGGAGCGGACAACCAGATCAGCCCACCCCCAGCTGCATTTCCAGCGAGAGTGTTGACAGAAGTCCCTTCCTTGGTGTCGGGTCCCAGGTGTCCAGATGCACCGCCGGAGGCACCCTCTGTCGGCAGGAAAAGCTGATTGTAGAGATCGTAGGGTGGCCCGCTGACGGTGGAGGCATCTGGCAGCACGTTGTGCGTGTCGAAGGTACCTGAAGCCACGAAGTTCAATTCGTGGGGAAACACCAAGTCAAGGCTTCCCCCGCGTTTCGTCCGAGAAGCCGCCACAGCCTCCGTTGCCCAAATGAGTACCTCCGCCTTCAGGCAGCAGCTTCCATCCACTTCAGATAACACGACTATCACAAAACTAAAAGCCTTCTAAGCAAGGCACCTGCCAGGTAGGCTCCACCAGAGGCAGGACTGGACCGGACCGTGATTCCAGGCGCCCGTCCAAGACCAGCCGCGCAACCACGGCCCGAGACATCCACAATGTTGTGTTCTTCGAAGTGAAGCCCCCCAGCCGCCACGCAAAGGATTGATGACGCACCTGGCGAATGGCGAATGCGTACAGCTCTCGAGCAGAAAGTGCACGACGAGATGCGAAAAACCCTGCCTGACAGCATGGCATGGCTCGACAGATTCAAGGAAGCGCGTGCAAGGAGCACCTCGGCCCGGAGCTTCTGCGCATGCGATGCAAGATGTAAAGATGGATCAGGCATGTGAGCCAAGCAGATCAAAGCCGCCAGGTCGAAGGAAACGTAGGGATCGTCCACGGAGTCCGGCCAGGATCCCGGCCACGTGGGCCAAGCTGGAAAGCAGCGATCCCTTGCTCCTGCGCAAGTGCCGGGGCAGAGAAAGGAACCTCAAAATGCAAAGGCTCCTACGGCCTACGGCCCTCCACATGCCACGGCACGCCTGCGCTGTCTGCGGTGTGCTTGCAGGTCGAGTAGCCCACCGTTTGGATGCGGCTGCTGGACGCAATGACCATGGTACCAGCAGACGCGCGCAGCCCTCAGTCATATAAGGTGGACATGAGCAGGCCTTTCACCGGAGACCAACGCCGAGCGTCTCTCCAGGGTCCAGGTAAAGCTCTGGCTTCCGATCAGCATGTGGCCTCAGCAAGAGGAAGGCAGCAAGGCCGAATCTGAGCTGAACAGAATCCACTATTCCTGGCCTTGAGTAGTGACGTCCAGCTGCGTGGGCTTCTGACCTCCCTTGCCGTCACTCTTCTTGAAGCCTGGGATGGCGGCATCCAAGGCCAGATCCTTCTCCGCCACAATTGTGATCCTCGCTGCCGACAGAGTTGAGTTGCTGCAGTCGACCTGAGCACATTGTGCGCCTGTGCGAAAGAAACGTATCAACACAACTCCACCAGTTGCAACTACGGCACGGAGACCGCTTTGCCACTCATCTGCAACGACTGCGTGGGGTCGGTCACCGACAAATTGTTTGCACCCTGGAGACATATCTTGCTCTGGTTGCAGTTCACTTGGATGTTGCCACCTGCAGCAGCAATGAGAGCACTGAGGGCATTGGAGCACAGCGAGATTCCCTGCTTGCACCTTGCAGCGCTGCGTCCACAACCAAGACACCGGGGTCGCTGTTTTCGTCGTGAGCCTTGAAGGTCGCCTCACCAGGGTGTCTGTGCGGATCCACAAACCGTGACCATTCGATGGTTTCTGCACCAGGCTCCGTGTGACCATAACGTACATCTAGGCATTCCACATCCGTTGAAATCCAGCTCGATGGAAAATTCACACAACCTGAAAGCACTCAATGTCAACTAGTTCTCGGCATTCTACCGGCCTGCAGGCTCTTGTTTCCGACAACACCTGCAGTGCACACGTCGCCTCTCGCTGCAGGACATCGCTTTCAGAATTCTGCAAGCGCCTTGCTGGGACGTCGCCCGGCTCAGGATCGAAAGCGACCCTGCTGCAGAGGTGGAGGAGCCAACCTCAAGGTCAAGAGGGCCCGCGAGCCGCATTGACGAGGAGCAGAGCTAGCTTGCGTTAGCTCGCGTGCTGAAACTGCGGACACAAAGATTGGAACCGAAGCGCTGCAGTCTGCAGGCTGCAGGAATCCTTCTTGTCTCTAGACTACCAAGGTCGCTCACCGTGTTCCAAGCTGCCGACAATGTGAATGGTGGTTGCGTTCAGCAAAAGGTCTCCTGACCGGTACAAACCCTCACTAAGGGCTTGGTGCCGCAAAAGACAACCGTGCCCTGAGGACCCATCTCAAGTAATCAGTCTTTTGGGCGTGTCTCGGCACATTCTGGGCATTCTGGCCTTTGGCTTGCAGCGTGGACCCCATCTCCACTGTGATGTTTCCAGACGCTTCGATGCTGAAGCTTGCATCAGAGCGCACTGTAGCTTGATGTGTCACCAGCACGTTGCCGTCAAATACGAGTGGTCCGCTGACCACTGCCGAAGCCTTACGCCCCAGAATGCTGCCAACCGGCATGATCATTATCACATGCTTGTCACTCTTTTCGTACATACCTGTCATCTTCACATCCTAGTGCTCTTCTTCCTGTCCTGCCGAGGAGCATTGATGACACAGCGGTTTTGCTCCTGGACGGTGCACTTCCAGTCGGCACAAGCAACTGCGAGCGCGGCAGCCAGTAGCCATGGTCTCATGGCTTGAGTTGGATGCCCATCGGGGCCGAATTAGGGTTTAGAGTTTAGGGTGGAGGGTTGGAGTTTCAGGGCTTCGGGCTGCTTCGGGCTACTGTAAGGGCTGCTTCACATCCGGAAGAGGGTAGGAGTAGCTCTAAACTCGATGGGGCGGTTTTCTTGCCGAGGCACGCACATCGCCCACTCGACCCTTGACTGATGACACTGTGTCCGAAGAAGCTTCGGCAGAGAGAGCCGCCTCGACGTCCCTGCCCTACAACTCAGACAACTGGACCTGCCTCGCTCTTGACAGAACCGCAGAGCATGCGGTGCAGCTGCGCTGTTTTGAGGTAGGGGCATGTTCCAAGCTCGTGTTGAGCGGCTGTTAGGTTGTGGCCACTGGATGCCAAGACAGCGTGAACTTCATGTAAACAGCCTTTCGCCTTGGTTGACGCTCTTTTCCAAACCCAGTGGCCAGTGCAGAGTTCCACTCCGTGTTCCAGCGGCCTCTGCCGATCCAGGTAAAGAATGCACTTCATCTCCGAAAGCCCCTGAGGGCTGTTTTGCCCGCGAAGACAGCTGCCGCACCTCGAATTTTTGAGAAGTTTCCTGAAGGGTGCGTCTTGCAAAAAACCTCTCTTGAAGAGTGAAAAGATTATTGAACGGGCCATGGACGCAGCTTATAAAAGTGTCGTCAAAGGAAAATACTCCTGCGCCCAAAGACTGGACCAAAGGCTTCAGTGCAAACATGTGCATCCGTACTGTGCTGAGTCAAATGCGATCCTATGACAGCACACTTTGGGGCAGAAAAAGCTGCGCATTAGCACTTTACAGGTTCACCAACATTGCCGTGATGTCATCCGTGATCTCCTTAGCAAACATGTCGAGCACTCAAGCACACGGCTGCCATGATGTCGCACGACATCAGTCCAAGAACGGCACATTGTCAGAGTCTTTCATCCACCGATCCCAACTCTCCTTCATCAGTCTGTCAACTGCCTCGCTGCGACAGACTGAGCAAGAAGCATGCCTGAAGCATTTCAAAGCGTTGCTACCCGAGAAGGGCATGGCCCTGCCTGTTGGCAGTCCGGAAACTTCTGGACCATTCCGATGGCCTAGCGAGTGCTTCACAAGCAAAGTAAGGAAAGCCTATGTCATACCTTCAGCTTATCATGTGCAAGGGCCTCCTTGTTCAGAATGAACTCCCAAACCTCAGATCCCGTTGATCAGTCCTCCTTTGCAGATGCAAACGGACGATAGGATTACTCGTGCAAAGCTCCGGTATGACCATGACTGCATGCTTGATCATTCTCTGAAGATCATCTTTGGAAGCTATGCCGCACCCATTGCAGCAAAGTAGCGCCATCAGTGCAAACTAGCAAGACTAGCTTGGAGTATTTCTCGCGCTCCGCCTCAATCGTCACCAGGTTTCTGCGCAAAACTCCGATGTAATGTGACGGAATCTGCGGACATGGCTTTGAGGTCGATCACGCAAACGTCAGGTTCCGCTGTGAGTCCGGCCTGCTCCGATATGCTAGGCACTGAGATCTGCTTTCAGGGCTTGCAAGATGGATCTGGAAAAATGTTATCTTGATGTTTGCTACATCTGCATGGAACAATCTGCACCTCTTTGTGCGCAATGATGTCACCCAGAGCACGTGACATGTTGAGACCTGTCGGTGCAAGGCACGCAACACCTACACCCCTCGGGGATCCCAGTCTTCACATTGGCACATGCTGTCGCTCTGTACTGAGTTGTTCATGTTTTGTATCAGACAACTGGCCTGGATACATGCCGTTCTGCGCAAACACGCGGTGATTGTAGTAGCCTCAAGGAGTCAAGCAAGGCCATCAACTTTAATGTTATTGCCGTGCTGCTCGTCTTTCGCTCTGGTCACGACCCCTCATTAAGCAGCGAAGAACCCTTTCCTAGACTTCAATGCTCTCCCGTCTTGAACACAGAACCGTACCTCAGAAGCTGTCCTGTCCCCACGAAGTCTTCTGGTTTGTAGCCCAGTAGCCATCAAAGACCACTCGGCCAGGGGGAGTAGCGCTCTCTATTCGAGCCTTTTCCTGGCAGTGCGGCGCCGTGCCCTTCTCTTTTTCTCATTAGCATACTTCTTGCTGATGTAATCTTCAACACTACTAATCATATTGTAACATTCCGGTTTGAGTCTGTTTGAATTGTCTGTGGTATTGCTCTGCGACAGGGACAACTGAGGGCCGAACTTTTGGAAGGTCGGGTTTGTGATCGGTTGTCAATTCCAGACTTTCCCATGGCGACGAGTCGTCTTTCTTTTTACCGAGCACACTTCTGCTGTCACCAACCTTGCATGAAGCGAGAGTTCATGGTACCGAACAAAGATCATGCAGCAGCCATGCTCACTGCAGCTTGCGCAACGTGTGCAATGGTCAGCTTGTCCAACTTCCGATCGTGATACCTAAGCTCTGCAGAATGCAGAAACAGATGCATCCTTTGAGCCCGTCTCCTCTGACATCTCGCTATCTTCACGATTCACGGATTCGCTTTCTAGCATGTTCGTCTGACTTTCGTCTGACTGTGAATGCATGAACTTCTGGCTACAAAACCCCAGCAGCAACGTGAAGTTCCTCTGACCTGCCTGCCCAGAAGAACAGCAAGTCAACGTGTCGAACATGGACGTGGACCACACGCACGAGACATGTGTGAGTGTTGGGGGCTCCAATGGTGGATGCTTTCATTTTATGCGTCGTATTGCAGCCATACTTCTTCGAAATTAACATTGTGCAGCATGTCCTCATGAGCCGTTGCAACAGGCGGTCACCATGACTTTATGCGCTAGGAGGATGATGAGGACGATGGTGATTTTTGACGTCCATGAAGATGACAATAATGATGATGGTGGCGGTGACTACGACGATAGCTTTGGCTATGATTCATGACGCAAGACCATGATCACGCTGAAGCCGATGATGCGAGGGCGATGTTGACTTCGGTCTGAAATATATAATCTGATCACGTTTGTCTGCTGCAGCACTCTGTTTATCCATACTACGCATGGGGAATTGGCGCAATGCTGGTTCTGCTCTTCCAAAGTCTCCCTTCGCCATTACACTTCGCGCACTTTGCATGCCGGCCAGTCGCGGCACAGGCCTCCCATTGACATTTGTTCTGGCTTGCTCGCCCTATTTAGCTCCCTCATTCAGTAGCTGGAGCATGGCCGTCCGAATGTCCCTGGAAATTGCCTATTGGTCATAAAGCAGGTCGCCACCGGACACCGACGCGGAAACGATTAACCTTGAAGACATGCTGCACTATGGTGCACGTTGTCCCACTCGTGTCGAACTGTCCTTGCTTCATGAGGGCCTCCTGCGTTTCGAGGAAAACCTGACAGTTGTGAGGCGAGCGAAGCCTCCGGAGCCGCTTTCTAAGCTGCGCCTTGGTCAGGACGGCTCCTGGATCCTTTTCACGGTCCGGATCGTTCAAGAAGGCGCTGCACAACTTCCTGAGCCCCGTTGTGATCTATGGAACACCGGTTTCCGATGGGAGCTTTTGCTCTGTCAGCCCTGCCTCAGGGACAGGTCTGAACAGTCGTGACCTGCTGGACCATGGCCATCATAAACTCCGTACATGGCCTCGGCAGCACAGCTGTCTGGGCGAACACGTGACACGTGCCTAAGCACTTCAGGCAGGATGCAAAATCATTCTCCACCACAACCAAAGAAAAACTGTCCTGACGAAAGCAAACAAACTGCGAGCTGCCCTGAAATGCATCGGAGGACAGCGTCGGTCCTGGTTAGGGCTCTCTGGCTTCAAGCCCTTTCTGCAGCCATAGCCAACCGTGGCTTTCACCCAGTCTTCCATCTCCTGACAAGTCTCCGTAAAGCAACTCTGGCCTGAAGACCAATAAAAAAAACATGACGGCACCTGTTCGTCGCTGCCTGGAGGGACCAGTACGATTCTGTCCTCGCGAGCGGCGATCGGCCCGGAGCCCACAGCGCTGCGTAAAGCGTCCTTCTCGGAGAAGCTCTGGCGGCCTTGCAGGTCCCTGTCGGTGATGGAAGTTACCTGAGACTTACAAAGCCTTCCTGGGCCCTGCCCTGCCCTCAGCCCTGGGCCCTGCTTTGCCCAACTTAAGGCACAGGCATAAACTGCTCGAGTCTTCTCTTCTCTCGCTCGCTCAAAAACCTTCAGGAGCAGAAGGTAACGCTGGTCCCTGGTGGCCCTGGGCTGCTCCGCGAGATCAAAACGGCTAAGCTCGGCGCCTCTGCAATGCCGGTCTGCCAGTGTCAGGCAACTGCTGCCAAGAGCAAACTGCAAAGGTTTGAAGGGGGCGCCTCCCTTTCGGTAGTCCCGCTCGATCTCGTGCCCACGACAGGGGCTGTGATATTCCCGATGCTCATGCGCTTCCGGTCCATGGCCATGGTAATGAGCTGGTGGCCTCAAGTCCAAAGGCTCTGCGGCTCTCAGTTCAAGGTAGCACCATCTGGAACCGATGCGGCCAAAGCACTTGGACAGTTTCTGGCTGTCCACTGCTTTTCAGGTGCAAGCACCAGCGAATTTCCCGGGGATTGTTGAAATGCTTGGATGCTCTGTGATGGCTCTTGATCTGCGGTAGCATCTAGGCGGTGCTCTCAAAACCTGCACACCTTCCTCCCCGATAGACACCACACAACCAGCACCAGAGACATCTTCCCTGCTCCGCCAGAGCTTGGGCACAAAAACACCGGCCGGCATCAACAGAAGTGCACAGAGACATGGCTCAAACAGACGTCAAGTGCGCAGGGAACTGCAAGATCGGACTTTGACAAGACTTTTGCCCACTCGCAGAGGGATCCGAAGCAGAAGCCGGCGAAGTTGGCTACTTCCGTTTCGACTTCTTCTTCCTGGAATGCAACATGTTTCCAAGAGCGTTGGCTGAGTATCTTTTCGACAAGCAGCTGCTTGGAGGGGCCAGCAGCAGGAGATTGAGCAGGTTGAGTAGTTGTGGCGGCGGTGCTGGTAGTGGTGGCGGGAACCTGCAACGGAACAGGAAAGGCAGTCCGTCGCGATGGGCTGCTGGGTTCTAGCCTCTGGTTGGACCAGCGTCTTGGGCTTCTCCTCTGGCACTGCGGGTGGAAGCTCCAAGTCAGGCCTTGGCGGGCAGCTCAGTGGCACATGAACTCAGCTCAGCAGCTCAGCTCCGAACACGGATGCTTGTGATCCACCAGAGACTTGCCTGCTGGCCCTGCGAGGAGTTTCCAGAAACAAACAGAAGCTTTGCACCAAGGGTCGTCTGCACAGACTCCGAATTGAAGAACAAGCCTGTCGTATTGGTTGGTGTCTACTTGCAAATTCGAGCACAGGCGTCAGCAGTTTGCCGGTTTGACAGCACCATTCGGCAAACTGGGTTTGCTAGCAAGGAAAGCTTTGGCTTTCCTGCAATGCCGGGGCCTGAAAGCAGGACTGAAGGCAAACTCAGCCTCACCTCCGCACCTTCAGCAAAGAGAAATCCGCGTGAAGTGTTGGCTCCCTCGTTGAGGCTGCGGACACAATGGCCCATCCAGATGAGTCACTCGATGCGCCGGCATCCTGCAGCAAGCTGCCAAAACCAACAACCAACATTCTAAACCTTTGAAGCCTTAAACCCTAAACTTTCTCATCTAGCTCACCCCCTCTAAAGAGCTATAAATGTGTTTCATCAGACGGGGGGTTGCAGGGAGATCTTCGCTTGCAGGCTGTACCAAATTGTATGCAGCGCTTTGCCTTGATGCTAACCGCGAGAGTTGCCCGACTAGGACAGCCAGGACAGCACAAGACAGCAACGTAGCAAGCAACATTGGGTGGCAGCAAGCACAGACTCATTTTCCTCAGTCATGCAGCGCATAGGATGCTTTGAGGGATCGAAGGGGAGCAAGTCAGAGACGTGAGTGCCAGGAGGTACGACATTTGTTCAACTGCTCAGAGGTTTGAAGTTGGCCTTACGGATTCTTGCCCTTGCGGCAGGCCTCAGTCCAGCATGACACGAGTTCTATCGAAATGGATCGGAGCGGTACCACCCCATTGGCCGGAGTGCTGACTTGTTTCGTTCTTCACAACCAACGTATCACTGAAGGACAAGAAGGCTTCCAAAGAAAGCAGCAAAGGCCACAAGTGACGGCTCAGTTCGAAGACACGATGAATCATCACCATGAGACTTCGGATGTGTGCAGGTCGATAGTGGGTCGGGAGAAACTAAAGGTTCACAGATGTACCGTAGATTTTCCACAGGAGCAGTGTGCACACAAGCATGCTTGCCGAACCACCAGTGGTCCTCTTCGCCACTGTTCTTGCGCTGCTTGCGGCGCCTGCAGAAACTGAGCTTGAGAAACCCAAACAAAGCTTCTGAGCTTCTTGTCCAGTGGCTCGTTTCTCTTGGCGCTCTTGCTAGCGCCTCAGCATCGTGGACGCACTGCACTGCTCGACTTTTGGCCCAGATTCGGAACTGAGACACTGGCCATCCCCTTGTGGCGCCAGAGGCACCTCCAATCGCAGCAGATGGAGCAGCTCGCTCGCCTTCCTACAAGTTCGGATACAACAGTCTGTGACGGTTGTTCACATGATGTTGGACAGTCTGTGTCTCTCCAGCCATCCATCCTAGCACACCACACCTCGAAAACAAGCAGACAACGCAACTGCAAAGGCTACTGCCGATTAAACATAGGACCAGTACGACACGACCACCTCAAAGCCTTTTTGGAACTTGTCTCTGAGAGCAGCCTGGAGCGTCCCCATCCAAGCACCGATTTAGGATTGAATCTTGCAAAGCACAAGACGGTGCGACACTGCACAAAAGTGGAAACCAGCTAAAACTTTGGCAGTGCTTCCGCCCTGTCTCCCCTACATGGGTACAGTGTCGCGAAGATTGTGGCAAAGCATACGTGGCTCTTGTACCACTTCAAGTAGTTCAAGTGGCACGCCAGAGAAAAGCTTGCCTTCCAAGGCTGCCCTCTAAAAGGACACACCACAAACCGCGTTTCTCATGCTTTCGGCTTTCTCGTGCTATTTCGAAGGTGTAACTTGGGCAGATCGCAAGCGGAGACACATCGAGAACTTGCATATAGCGCAAGGTCCGGCAAAACCGATTCATGTGTCTGCTGGCGCCTGGCAACATATCAAAAGAATAGTGCGTGATTCCCGTTGCGAATCACTGTGAAACACACCCTGCTTTCAGCTGGATTTCAGAACCAGCGCACAAACGAATGGGTCCTGGTTTCTGAAGCTTCCAACCACACGACATAGCGTGCTCAAGCACAGCAAGAGTGCGGAAGACACTGAGATTGTCAGCTGTGGCTGCGGCCAGAACTCTCTCCAAGAATGAAAAAGTCCATGCAAAGAGTATCTGCTTGGGTGTCTAAGTCTAATCTGGCATTGCCACGGCATGTCTGTACGGAGGCTGCACCGCATGACTGCAAGGCTCTTTCGTCCAGCAGCATGCTTACAATCCAAAACCATCACGGCATGGCCATGTTGAACACTGCTTGGGCGCAGTTCGAGAAGGAACCACGGATTACGTGCCTGAAAGAAGGCTGGGGGATCCCAGCTATCCCAGCCACAGGTGTCCATTGAACAGCTGGAACATCCCAGCCTGGCCAAGGCTCTCATTCATCTGTCCCTCTGAGCCTCTCTCTCTCTTGACGTTCTGAGACTCTGGCTAGGAGATTGGGGCTTGAAGACCAGGCCAGTCAAAAAGAAGGCACAAATTAACGGCAGCGCCGCACGCGGCCATGCTCTGCGACCGGGCTTTCGTGGCACAGGCCACTGCTCATAAGGCTTTGACAACCTGAAGAGAGCCATCGAGGCACTACGAGTATCCCGTGGTGCCAGATACTTTGGAAGCACATCTGCTTCGAAGACGGAAGGTCCGAGCCCCCGACACAGTCAACCATCCAGTGGGATTCCAGCCACATTCATCCTGGCATCGTATGCCGAATGACGCGAAAGGGTAACTCAAGCCAAGCAGTGCCTGCTCGTGATCCTCCGGATCATCTTTGCCGGTCAGCCACGGGTGGTGCTGTACTTCGTCAAGGCTTGGTCGCCTTGCCTCCACCTGCCCGGTCTAACAAAATATTGCTCGATGCTAGGGATCCAGTTAGTACTTGCTGCACTTAGCTTTGCAGTAGGCTGCTTCCGAAACTTATTCGATCCCAAAACAATGTGCACCTGTCGTTGTACCGAAACCGCGCCAGGCTCTCAGGTGCTCTGGTGTGGTGCAAACCTGAGGCCCTTGTCAAGACGGGCATTTTCGACAAAACACCGCAACAAGTGCAGCAATTGTCGTACCAAGTCTTCGGCACGATGGGTTGACCCCGTGCGGACTAGATGACTAGACCGTCTTCATCGGGCTGCCTTGTTAAGCATGGCCTGGACCAATCTGTTGCCTCAGCAGCACATCGCAGCATCACAGGCGCACAGAAGCTTCCTTCCCCATCTGCTCTTCCCAGGGGCAGGATCGGCTAACCCGACGAAGGCGGAAAGTCTTTGAGCGAACCTCGTGCTCGTCTACAAAGGGGAACGTGTTGCTGGCCTCAGGAAACAGCTGCCAAGCGTGAAAATTAGCAATGTGACCGGAACATGGGAATAAAGTTTGAGTTTGTGGCCATGCAGTGCAAGCAGATGCCCAGGGCCCAGGTGTCCACCTTCAGACCGTAGTCCTTGTCCTAAGCACAGGGAGCAGAAACTCTTCTAATTCAAAAGCGTGCAGAGCTCGAGCCAGGCAACATACATCTCCGGAGACCAGTAAGCTGTCGTTCCAACCTCAGAGTTTTACTTGGGGCCCCGAGTCCTCCACACAGTCCCACACATGGCTTCGCCTGTTCAGACAATCGCTGGTTCTTGTCCGTCACCTTGCAAGCTGATCCAAGGTCGGCCAGGACCACCCTGCAAGAAGGGTCCTGGGCTGAAGGTTGCTCAAAGAAGAAAGACTTTTGGAAGTTTGTTCCTCTGAGCTTCGGTGAGCTGCTCGCAGTCGATCAAAAAGTTCTCTGGCTTCACGTCGCCTCGGGTGACCGCGAGCTCTCCAGGTCCCACCCCAAGCCCTTTCGTGTCCGGGCGACGATGGACGATCCCCAGGCTATGGAGATACTGCACTGCAGCCACCATCTGCCGAACGATGTGCACCAAGCCGTTCATGTCTACCTTTTCCCTGACACGCCAACACACATCGCCACGACAACTTCAAGACAACAAGTGCTCTGCCCAGCCTCATAACGTAGCTCTGGAGTCCTGCATTTCATGTCACCCGGTGTACAAAATTGGCCAAGCCCGGAATAAATGGAGGAAACAGCAATGGTCCAGTCAACAGAGCTGCGACACTAAAACACCACCAAGTGTCCATCGAGGAGATCTTGGTGCATCCGATCCATGACAAAGTACACGGATGTGCCGTTGTCAAAAAAGTCATGAATCTTCACTATAGAGCCTGAGCTGTCCAACATGACTGAGGGCTGCGATAGGACAACACATTGTGCAAACGCAGGGCCGCATGAATTGTGAGCGTCTTCATTGCTGGCAAAGGGCTGTGGCACATGCTGCGCAACAGCATGGCTTCATCGCGGGTTTCTTTCACTGCGCCGGGCCGATCTGCACACACCTTGTGAAGAAACACAATCGAAAAGCACAGTCTCCTGCAGCAATTTGAGCTGTCAAGTGCGCCTTGGCGGCCAAAGCTTCGCCTTGTTGACATCGGCTGCAAGCGTAGACAAAGCCGCTGAAACCTGCAGCAATTTAATCTTATCCGCCAAACAGCATTTCACGTGAATGACCTGTCTTGAACAGTAGCAAAGCTGTAGTGTACATCATAGCAGAAGTGGCTGCACGGCACGATAGCCTCTGATTTCGCTGCAGTACTCGCTTGCCCTTGCACACAAGAAGGCTGCAATTGCTGAGTGTATAGGCTCGGTGCCGCTGGTGGGGCCAGGGCTGCTGGTGGGGGAGGTGGGGGTCTGGGCAGACGGGGTTTGGCCGCAACCAGTACCGCATGCATCCCAGATCGCGGCGACGAAAACTCAGGTCAAGTGTGCCCTCCTGCTCAGCCGCATCACGCCTTCACCAAGAAGTTCTCCAACTTCATACTTGCTCCGGAGGAGGTCTGCCGCCAGTTCCGACATGGCAATCCGCTTTGGCTCTGGGATTCAAGCACGAATCTGGATGAAGCACGTCAACTCGCGCGATGCCACGTGCCTTCACTTGAGATGTTGTACCGTATGGCATGCACGATCATGACACTCTAAGAAGGCACTACAATCTGAAAACCAGGTCCGACAGCAAGGTGTCATGGGTCAGATGCCATGCATTGGGTAGAAGATTACACTTCGGTCCTGGAGGCTGCAGGCATATCAGCCATGGGAGGAATCAACGAGTACTCCACTAACCTGACTGTTGGCTGGGCCTCACCACCCGAACTGTCTTGTTGGCTGGACCACGAGCCTTGCATGGAGCAGAGCACAAGCTTAGATGTTCTCTCAGCGCACTTCACAGGAATGGCCTTCCTGCTGCTCATTGATGGGGAAGCAGGTGGCGTGCCTGCCAGATTCCCTTCTAGGGCTGAAGTTATATATTGCTCGTGGCCGCGCCATCGGGTCTGAAAGAAGGGGTCGATGTCCGCGAAGCCTGCATTCCAGGTCTAAGGATGTGGCACCCATTCTGTCGGATTGGCCTTCGTGAATTCGGCCCACAGGTGTGATCTATTCTACAAACACTCACGGACAGCACAGCGCACAGCCTCTGAAGTACCCACGACGCAAAGCAGCGGCGAAACCTGTAACTTGGGCAATCTACCGCTCTCAGTACGAAAGTCCTGGATCTGTCCGTTCACCATGGCGGAGGTGCCGGCATCATCGCAGGCCTCAGCAGCTCAGCTCAGAGCCCGAAGTGCTGAGAAAAAGCCCATGGCTGTTATTAGCTTCCGACGTGCCGGGAAGGCTGCAGCTTGGTGATGGAGCCGGAGGTATGAAGTCGTCTGCATCCGGTCCTCTTCTCCAGCTAAGTCCGAGACCAAGAACCGCGCAGCCACAATTGGATGTCTCTTTTTCGTGCTTTCTTTGGGCGAAGAGGACGGGATGCCACCCCGAAACGAATCTCGGGGCCTCTGACAGTCTGGCCAACCTTTCTTTCCGTGGGGTTCGGAACAGTCTCAGGATGTGAAGGGTGGTGCTCACCTCAGATCAGCACTCAGCATCTACTACAACTTTACCACAAGCTGCAAGTTTCAACTCACATCACCCCTCTGATTCAGGAGAGCGAGAAAAACAAGCGCAATAAACAAGCAAAAGGTCCTTAGCTGTTGGGGCATTCTGAGCCGGTACGCAGCAGCCGCTCTCGTACCAACTTACAGGGTGCCAAGCTCAGAGACGGATCCGCATGTAGCAAGGTCCCCATGGAAACTATTCTGTTGAGGATGGCTGCATGGCACGCATCGACGCAGGAACTCCTAGCCTACTTTGCTCCCTGTCGCATTCTCTCTACTCCCCTTCTGCGGAATCCTGCAAGATCATGGACCTCCTCCAGGAGGGTGCGAACGCACCTCTCAGGCGTCTGCTCAGGCGAAACACTCAGTGACTCTCACCAACATGTTGAGGCCGCAGCTCCACTGTGCACTGCCTTGCTCAGTTTGCACAATGCCGGACAACATCGACCACCATAACAACGACGACCACGCCTATGTTGCCAACAAGTGCAATAATGCGAATACCAATGTGCGTGTCCCTCCTGCTTCTAATCGTCACTCTCTTCTCATCACCACCATCATCATTGGGGAGGGGGAAGAAATCCATATTATCGGCTCGTGCCAATGATCCAGCATGTTCGGTCTCGCCGCCATCCTTCATCGTCGTTATCATCATTCTCGTTCGAATATCATGATCAAATCGACAATAGCAGCTGCTGCTGTATAGTCATCATGAAAGGTTCCGAACTTCTTTTTCATCACCATCATCGCCAGCGCTCTAACAGCAGAATCGCCATCATCACCAATCAACATAACACTCGTATGACCATGACAAAGAAATCATTGTTACCATCATCACATCATTGCTTTCAGCATCCTTACCATCAAGACTGTCATCACAACTAGGGAACTAGCATCGAAATCACCATCGTCATCATCACCGTCAACATCAGTTATTCACATGAACCTGAATCCAAGTCTACCTGTGCTCTTCGTTCTTCTGCATCACCACCACTACCGTGAGCAACATCATGTTCTGAGACTGTTCAATCGGCGTCTTATGAGAAGCTTCAAGTTGAAGCGAGAGAGACCCGGCGAGCACCAACAGTGCCACCACTGCGGAGCCAAGCCGCGCGATCAAATCTGGGCTGTAGCCGCCCTCGAGAGCCAGGAAAAGGCGGCCCTGCAAGGGTTTCGGAAAGTTCGGCCCCAGACTCAGCTTCGACTTTACGGCGCCCCGCGCGCCCCCTCGCGCGCCTTGCAATAGTGCCTGGCCAAGCGGTATAGGCAACGAGTCATCCTGCAGAAGGACGTCTTCTCATGTCCCATCTAGACCGGAGGCATGATGTGCGGTCCATCCAAACCCTTCCGGGCTGACACGACACCCACCGAGGGGATCTCCGTGGACCTTCGGCCGCCACAGCCAAGAAGCAGACAGCAGGAAGCACTGGCAAAGGACGGCTACAGGCTAGCGCTACGGCGCGACCCTGCGACCCATGCATGCTTGTCAATGTTCCCGGTGCATCCCTGATACCTGTCCTGGCGTCGTCATCGCTGTCGTCCTCGTTGCAGTGGTCGTGCGCATCTCGTCCTCGTTCGTCCTCGTCCTGTCGTCCTTCCTTTCCTCCTCCTCCTCCTCCTCGCCGTCCTTGTCCTCACGTCCGCATCCTCGACTTCGACGTCCTCGCACGCCTCATCCTCGACTTCGTCGTCCTCGACTTCGTCGTCGTGGTCCCGGTCGTCGGTCGTGGTCAGGAGATGGCGGCCGGAATCAGCAGTAACGCGAAAACGGTTAGACAGGTCTTTGCGTACACAAGTGACACAAGATTCGCAAGTTCCCGGATCCACCAAATTCTCAAAGGAGCAGGGACCCGGATCTGAACTCCGAGCATGCCGGCACGAGCCTGCACCAGCAATCTGAAACAATAACCGGTGAAAGACTGAAACGATGAGAGTACGATCAGTAGCAAGAGTGGCGGTAGCAACAACACCGAAGCAAGAACAATAGCAAGGACCATCATGTCGAACCAAAATTGCCTGGACAGTACCAACAACAAGCCACATCGGGACCGATAGTTCCTGCGGCCGGAGAAGACTCTTAGGGCAAACATCTCCAGTTCGACCAGTGTCACCGCTGCCACTGGAATTTCAACACTCCAGCAACTTGCAAAAGAATTCCCATTCAGATACTCATTCGGACAGTTCTCGCTTTCTAAACGATTGATATACTGGCAACTTGAGCCAAAATCTCTAGGGAAGCAGGCCGCAGGATCGCAAACGGGAGAAACGCACACCACCAGTACCTGCAATCCGAGCATCTGACGGCGGAGAGCTTGGGCTTCCAACAGTTTTCAGTGTCAGCTTAGGAGACTCGGATTCTGCAGGTCAGAACATAATTCCGGTCTGAGCGATCGAACGTAAGAGCCAGGTGTTAGTCATTTCCCGGAACATGGTCAGGATAGTGTTTTGGGGTTTAGAGTTTCGAGAACGACGCCGCTGCTCAACATGCGATCAAACAGGGACAGAAAACGGAGTCTGCAACGACACCGTGACCAATCTCAACGTTGGGCTTGAAGCAAGGGCTTTCAAGCTCTTACTTGATCGGATGAGGTCCACGCTGCATCGAATCCAGCCGAGATGAAGATGGCTTCGGGGTTAAACTTCTCGATAACTGGACAGATCAAATAGCCTCAGGCTGCCACGACCATCACACCTGAGCCCCGACCACATCAATCACAGGACTTAGGCTGCCACGCATGACGTACGCCACATCGAGGTCCCCAAAGCCCTTGTCCAAAGGCACGTTGACGTTGTACCCTCTGGCACTGGACTTTCCGACATCTTCTGCATAACCTGTGCCGGGAAAAAATGTGCTATCGTATCTGTGCAGGCTGAAGAAGAGGACGCTGTCGTCATCGGCGAATACGTCGTTCGTTCCGTTTCCGTGGTGCACATCCCAATCAAGGATGGCGACACGCTGAAGTCCATGCTCACGTTGGGCATGTCGCGCAGCCACCGCTATGTTGTTGAACATGCAGAAGCCAGATGCCTTCTCGGCACTGGCATGGTGCCCGGGAGGACGTATCATAGCCATGCCGCATCGTTCACTGGCAGTATCTCTCATGCAGTGGTCGACCAAGGCTAACAAGCAACCAGTAGAGAGAAAGGTACAGTGCGGCGTGTGCTCGTTCGCGTAGGTATCAAGACCGAATGGCCTGATAGCTCAGAAGCCCAGGCTGGAAAAAGTGAGAAAAGAGCCTGCAAAGACCTAACCCCTAAAGGACCAAGAACACAAGACTGAGGCCAACAAGCCAGGCAGCAATCCCCAGTCTTTGCCCTTCTTCTTTGGAACTGAAGAAGATTTGGATACAAGCTCGATGTGATTCTCCGTGTGAACCCTCAGCAACTCCTCTTTGGTCGCTTCTCGGGATGCAACTTGTGTGCATGTCGATTGCAAGCCTGACAAGTCAAGCTGCTTCAGTATTTCTGCAAGCCTCGCGGGCCGTTCAGGGTGGTTGGTTGGGCCGGCGTGAAGGAGCATTGCTTCATCACTGACCAAGGCGACGCAACCCCTTCCGTCCAGTAGCCTGTTCGCTTCCAACCATGATTTGGTGGCGGAGGCTCGAGAGTAAGCTTGCGAAGAGGTGCCGGAAACGCTCGAATGGCCCGCAGAAACTTCCAGCCCATCGCACTCGGGTCCAGCTTCCAAGTGGCCAGCTTCCTCCGGCATGGTGGGGGGGCACGCAGGCTAAGTACTAAACCATCTTCTATAACAGTGACAGTCACATGTGACTTTAATTTGAGGCTCGACTTCGTGGAAAAAGTGTATGTCACACTTTACAGTGAGCTAGAAAGCATGCGACATCAAAAGCCTTCAGGTCAAAAACCGAAAAGTGAACTGCAGAAGAGTTTTGAGCTGGAAAACTGCCGATTCCGATGCTGTTGTTTAGGGGATTCGGTCGTACAGATGTAAGCTGATGACTGTCGACAGCAATCGGAGTATGCATCCTCGAGCCCATTGCGAGCAAAGAAAATACAGGTGTTGCAGGTGCAAGCAGGCATGCATGAAGGTCGAACAGGCAAGATTGTGGCATTCAAATCAAGTTACGACATGTCACAGTGTGCACAAGATGCAGGCCTAAATCCACAAAGAAACTCTTTGCTGGATGGAGAGACCTGTTGCGTACTTGCCTACGACGGCTACAAACTGAGGTCTCAGGCTTAACTGACTCCAAGGTGTCGCTGCACGTCTTTTCCGATCAGGAAAATGGACTAGCCACCAAGGGCTTGCGTTTCGAAGACCTGCACCGCACAATTTGTCTACATCCCGTGCGGATGCAATCAGCTGCATTGCCGCCTCTCCCACTATCCACCTTGGCTCCTCGTAGGGGGTGATGTCACCTTGGAGGCCACAGTATGCTATCTCACAAAGACATTCCAGCTGAATTTTACTCTATGTACCAGCATGTGGAGAGTTGCAGTGCTCAGCGCAAGGGCTTGAAACATCGTCTCCAGCGCTTGCCTTGCACTCTCCAAACACTTCGCACCCGCACTGTCATCTCACAAGCAAGCCAGCCAGTCGGTCACGATGGCTTCTTGCTGCAGGCCGGAAGACAGCTCCTGCGATAGATTCCAACAGCCTGATCCACCCGCACTGATGATTTGTGCGCTTAGCTCCCTGCATCACGGACGAGTGCGGCGATGTACTGCCTGACTAAAAACTCAGAAAAAAGGCCTGTGAGCAAAGTTTAGACTCCAGGTCTTCCGGCTTTTGCGCCGGAAGAAGCAAGACGACCCGAATAAAGACGAAACGACTTCACCTGAGAGCTCAGTCCGTGGCATCTGGGTCTTGTGCTCCAGAGGTAACTCCTCGGATCCCTGTTCGCTCACGTCTGCCTCAGCCAAGGCGACTCATTTCGAGCGCTCGTCAGGCCGGACTGGTCACTCCGGTCACTGGCCTGAATGCCGACGATGAAGAAGCGCTCCTCCATGAAACACACTCTTCATCAACAAACTGGAGCTACGTAGGTCACATAAGCATGAAAGTCCGATCAGAAAATGCAGAGACAAACTATGCAAGGCGTGCAATGCAGTCCTCACCATCTTTCGTTCTGCCGACCGACAAGCCACGCCTTATGCCGGCTTACTGCACAAACGAGGCATCCCAAAGCGACAATCGTTTGCACGGCAGGCAGGCAGGCAAGCCGAACAGAGTCAGGACGACCCCAAATCTGTCGTTGTTACGCTGCATTCACGTGCTACACGGTCGCTTAGGCAGTGGGCATGTCCAGCAGGTTTAGAAATGGCGTACCATCTGCCTGACATTAGCACTTCAAGTCACGTCTTGAGGGTCAAGACATTCAAAGCACCTTGAGATTCTTCAGCACTCCGCAGAAGTGCTTGCCGGTCCTCTGGGCAGCTCAAGGTAGCCACATGCTTTGCAACCCAGCAAGCACGACCTTGAATGTCACAGAACACAGAGAGATTGAGGAGCGGGCTTTGCAGAAACACGAAGACCTTGCCTGTCGCAGGGCCTAAGATGCTTTGCGAGACTGTTCAGCATCCGGTGCCTCAAGAAGGTCATAGGATCAAGGACGGGGCTGGATGTCACAACCGTCGTTCAAAAAACGGCAATTCTGCCTGGCAGATGCAGACGACCAATCTGATGCAAGTGCCACTGATCTGAAGCCACGTGTGGAAATCAACAATGCCGCTGTTGCCCAAGAATGGTCTCGCGGTCATAGCCCGTCAGCTCGCAAAATCCCTGAAAGTACAGGCGTGCGCTCTGTTTGGACTCCCGGGGACCCCGCAACACTTTAGCTTTGCCAATCTGTGCAGATCCGCCCATGCGAAGATCAATCACCGAAATATGAGCTTGTGATAGTTGTGATACAAAGTTCCACCATGCCATACGGACCCATGCTCTGGGTTATGGGATCGCTGTTCGGACAAATCGCCAATCTCTGAAACGATGGTGGGTCCATGGTCTACGATGCAATCTACTGACCAAATCTGGCTGCGAACCCGCCTCTGAGACGGAGATGAGCGGGCAGTCGGGCTGCAGCAGCACAGGCATCAAGACATCCAAGGCGACACGACAAGGCAGGATGCTTTTCTTCAACTGTTAACCATTAGTCTATGATTTATGCATCGACTCTACTCCACAAGTCTTGCCTGTGCAGGATCAGCAATGCTCACCTAGGCTGAGCGATGAAGCTGAAACGTACAAAGAGAACTTCCAAGGCGCCCGCGGAAAAGTTGCAGTCCCGGATACTCCGAACCTCTGCTGTTGGATGCGGAAATGCTTTGCAATGACTGCCCACACCAGGTCTGAACAAGAGCAACTGTGCATACTAAGCGGCCACAACGCAAGTCACGTCGCTTTCAATCCTCCCGCAGAATGGTTACTACATGTCCCTTGCTCCAAACAACCCAGGTAAGCTGAGCAATGCCAATTACCCTCAGCGCTCCTGGCCAACGTCTCATCCAAATGTTGCTGCAAGTCACCTGCTGCGTCAGTGTCCTGGCATGCGACATTCACCAGTTACTGCCACGTGCTGCAACTGCTGTTGGACCCTGTGGCCTGGCTCATCACGGGCAAATGGTACACGACCAAGCATGTCGGACGATATGAGCCAAATTCCGTACACTGATCGAATAGAACGGGAGTAAAGGTGCTGGGTCCTGATGTGTTCTTGATTCGCCCGGTTGCTTTGGCAAGGCATTGTCCCGCACCCATCTCGAGCCGAGAATTCAGCATGTCCAAATGAAATCGCAGAGCTCATCACGAATTTTGTTGCCGGCCCATCCTAGTCCTAGGCTTCCATCCTGAAGTGCAGCATGTTCTCGCACCGATTCGTCCCGCATTTGGGGCTTGGCTCGCACATGGCCCTTTGGGCTCTCGGCGAAAAGTCTCGCATTGGCCCTCTTGCGATGCATATGCTTAAACTTAATGCGAACGGCAAAGTCCTAAACGATCCAGCAACGCACGTGTGAAACCATCTTTCTGTAACTCATCGTCAGGATAGACACCGCTACACTCATCTATTGAGAAACCTGCCTCTTTGCAATCAGCGACCGAGTACCCTCCGCCCTTGAAGTCCTGCACAGTGAAGCTTTGCGGAGCTCGGCGGCCGGAACTAGCGCCTTTCTGAGGCTGAAAAGCCAACGGGCTTCAGCTCGCTGGCTGGCCGGCAAGCTTGCACTCCTCCGCAGAGCAGCCCGCAGCTCTGCACTCACCAAGCGCGAAACCTGCATGTCGGCAGTCACCCAAGCAGAAGCTGGCGCCATGCGCTTGCGCTATATTTCCAATGCGTAATTTAAAAAGAATATATATATATATATATAAAGAATACAAAAATAGAAAGAAATTTAGCAAATAAATTTCGTCAAACTATTGAATAATTTTGCAAGATATAAATAATGAATTAGTTCTATTCGATAGGTCCTCTGAAGCGCAATTATTAGGTAGTTTTATTGATAGGTTTATCTTTAAATTTATTGGATCGGTGCCAATAAAAGTGTCTCGAGGCTCTAAAATTCTGAAAATTCGAAGGCCTCAGGAGGCTGGTTTTGACATATATCGCACCCGCGTTGTCGGGGCTAGCCTGTTCACCCACTGCAGCGTCCCGCCAGCTGCAGCGGGCGCGAGTGTGCCTGGCGATGTTTTGCGCAAGATTGAGGTGCTTTACAGGTTGCAATCTTTGATTCCAGGGACTAATCTGAGTGCTACTATACCAACGTCGCAAACGCAGATGCGAAAGACTGCAGCCAAAGCTTACAAGTAAGCACAACGCAGTCGTTCAATCGACCTCGTCCTAGACAGCAGCAGCGAGAGGGCAAAGCAAAGCAATTCACGTGGACTGCAATCAAGCATCCGGGCATTATGTCGGAAGCACATCGGTCGTCACTTTCGCAAATGTGTCTTTCGCCAGGTATAGACGCAGCAGGTACTGCAATGTGAGGGCTTGGCGACGTCGACGGCACTAGCATGGGTCAGCCCAGCAGCACAGCTCGACACAGACCGAGGGCAGTCAGGAGTGCGACAACACAGGCGCACGCTGTTCTGCAAAGTTGCGTAGAGTCCCGCTGAAGTCGACCCTGATACTGCAACACACATGACCGCTCTGTATTCGCATGTCCTCGCACTCTACTTGGCTACGCTGCTGCCTTACCGTCTGGAAATTCTTCTTCGCACGAAAACATTTGTCACATTGTGTGTCCGGTCATGCTGGCTACGCCAGCCTGTGACCCGCTTGCAAAGCGGCAAACACATTAAAAGCAAGTTCTCCAACNCCATCCATCCGAGATCGCGGGCAAATCTGCGCATGCCTTAGGCCTGCGACAGACATCTTCTTTACAAGTCGTTTACACAAAATTTGAGTCCATCGCAGCCCACGTCTCGGTTCGGAACTTGCCACAAAACAGTGCTGTACATATACAAGGCACTCAGGAGTCAGTGCTCCTGGCGACTACTTGCGGCTACATCCGCCCGACGTCGCCCCTACCTACGTGTCCGGTCGGTGCTCTGTGTTAGACAAGCTGCACCAGCATAGCGAAACTGCTCAAGGCCAGCGCAGCAGCAGCCTGGTGTCGAGCGCCCGACATCAATTCGCCATCACATTCCGAGCCAGATCCCATGCAAACTCCCGTTGATGTGGTGAGCGTGTAGCCTGCACACTCCCCGAAGATCATGCCNTCAATTCGCCATCACATTCCGAGCCAGATCCCATGCAAACTCCCGTTGATGTGGTGAGCGTGTAGCCTGCACACTCCCCGAAGATCATGCCCATGGCATCATTGATCTTGGCTGCAGTCGTGGCCCTCAGTGAAGTCGTCACCGCGTCCACAGTCGTGCTGTCGACGTTTGAGATGGTGATGGTGAAGTCCACAGTGGTGATTGCGTTGTTGCTGGCCCGCACTGAGCTGACCATGTCANTCAGTGAAGTCGTCACCGCGTCCACAGTCGTGCTGTCGACGTTTGAGATGGTGATGGTGAAGTCCACAGTGGTGATTGCGTTGTTGCTGGCCCGCACTGAGCTGACCATGTCAGAGCTGACGCCAGACCCTGCTGCGTGGGCCACCAGCATGTTGAACAGCTCGTCTTTCTTCGCCGCAGTGACTTTGCTGAAGGCGGAAGCATCTGAAGCCTGCACACGTAAGCTTGCTTCCACTGTCTCGATCCGCGTGGTGGTCGTGGTGGTGTTGGGATCGGGGCTGCTGTGGCCGTAATAGCGATTGGGGCAGCTTGCTTCGCAGCTTCCAGTCATGAGGCGGTCCATCGTGTCATCCGGCAGCGCTGTCATGAAGCCCGACCTAAGCCACACCACCCTCCGAAATCCCTGGCAGCCCTGGCAGCCCTAGCAGCGAACTACACGTAACTACACCCTGGACGCCCCTGTGCCTACCCGTGCCGACCACCAAGACTTTCCCGACCTACGCCTGCCAAGAAACTTTGTAGTCGCGCCCATGCAGACTTCCAGATGTTGCACAAGGCATTCGCCTTGTTGCTTGCAGCTCGGGTTTTCGCTCCAGTCCTTCTTTCGGCTCTGCAGGCTTTGGCAACCACCTTCATAGTAGGCCTCGGCTACCGCATGCTAGGCGACATGTAGCTTTTGCAGGAAGGCCTCCTCACTGTCTTCACTCAAGCATGCCAGGCTGCTGTGTTGCTGGAGATGGTGCCCGAGTGCTGAGTGATGCAAGTGCCCGCAGTCACGCAACAAACCGGATAGCCTTCGCAAGCCGCATCGTGGACATAGCAGGGTTCATTCAACGCTGCCACGCCATCCTCCCTTGGGGTCAGCATGGGCCCACTCAGCGGCACAGCTCGACACAGACCAAGGGCAGTCAGGAGTGTGACAACACAGGCGCATGGTGTCATGGNTTCATTCAACGCTGCCACGCCATCCTCCCTTGGGGTCAGCATGGGCCCACTCAGCGGCACAGCTCGACACAGACCAAGGGCAGTCAGGAGTGTGACAACACAGGCGCATGGTGTCATGGGGGTCATTTCAGCGCCACAGCTAGGATGTCCGTCGAGGCAGGAGCAAAACTGGCAGGAGCAGAAATCTGCAAAGCTGCGTAACGTCCTGCTGAAGTCCACCCTGATACTGCCACATACATGAGCGCTCTGTATTCGCATGTGCTCCACGCTGCAGCCTNGCGGCAAACACATTAAAAGCAAGTTCTCCAACCGGTTGGCTCTGTGGGCCATCCATCCGAGATCGCGGGCAAATCTGCGCATGCCTTAGGCCTGCGACAGACATCTTCTTTACAAGTCGCTTACACAAAATTTGAGTCCATCGCAGCCCGCGTCTCGGTTCGGAACTTGCCACAAAAACAGTGCTGTACATATACAAGGCACTCAGGAGTCAGTGCTCCTGGCGACTACTTGCGGCTACATCCGCCCGACGTCGCCCCTGCCTACGTGCCCGGTCGGTGCTCTGTGTTAGACAAGCTGCACCAGCATAGCGAAACTGCTCAAGGCCAGCGCAGCAGCCTGGTGTCGAGCNGGCAGTCAGGAGTGTGACAACACAGGCGCATGGTGTCATGGTGGTCATTTCAGCGCCACAGCTAGGATGTCCGTCGAAGCAGGAGCAAAACTGGCAGGAGCAGAAATCTGCAAAGCTGCGTAACGTCCTGCTGAAGTCCACCCTGATACTGCCACATACATGAGCGCTCTGTATTCGCATGTGCTCTACGCTGCAGCCTAACAGTNTCGCACGAAGACACTTGTCACATTGTGTGTCCGGTCATGCTGGCTACGCCAGCCTGTGACCCGCTTGCACAGCGGCAAACACATTAAAAGCAAGTTCTCCAACCGGTTGGCTCTGTGGGGCATGCCTTAGGCCTGCGACAGACATCTTCTTTACAAGTCGTTTACACAAAATTTGAGTCCATCGCAGCCCACATCTCGGTTCGGAACTTGCCACAAAAACAGTGCTGTACATATACAAGGCACTCAGGAGTCAGTGCTCCTGGCGACTACATGCGGCTAGATCCGCTATGCGCCACCCCTACAAAAACGGCTTAAAGCCTAAAACAGATGCTGGCTGGCAGCTGGCATCAGACCTTGTCCTTAGCAGTAGCAGCTGCCTGAGGAGCTTCCGGCTGCTCCTCCCTTGGCACAATCTCCCCTGCAACCTCAGTGGTTCCGGTTCCTCCCAGGGGTGAAGCCATTGAAGCAGCAATTCCACGTTCTGGACCATCGCCAGGGTTCCTGCTCTGAATGTTTAGGCGCAACACACTGCAAGGGAAAAACGGATGCATCGGCAACACGTCCTGAAGCGTCCGTAGTCTTTGCCCCGGGCAAAGCCAAACCTCCAGGCCAGCAGACCAACGACGACGACAGCCAGCACCGCAGCGAGAACGATGGCCACCACCACCCCGACGTCAACTCCGCTTGGTGCATCCGGTGGTGGAGCCGAGTCAGAGATATAAACGAAGCCACAGGGCTCCGCTCCAGGTTTGTACCGCAGGTTGGACTGCAAAATGCCACCCACGTCTTCGCCTTATGTCTCAAGGGCTGTGGTCCCCTTTTTTCGCATCGCATGGCTCCTAAGTCCTCGAGTGCTTCGCTAGGGCCGCAGCACCGCAGGCCCAGGCAAGTGTAGGTCCGCTCGACTGCTCGCTTCACCTGCACAAGGCTTAATCGAAACACCATGCAACCTGCGCAACCTCCGGTCCGCATCAACCCCAAACAGAGCCAAGAGGCCGCGGCAAATCCGTCCCGCATTGGCTGCTCAGAACTTGCCACCTTACCCAACGTTGATCCGCAGGAAGAAACGGGAAAAAGCAAGCAGGACGCCGTTCTCTCATCCGACTCTGAACGACTGGGCAGCGCGCGAGCATGTTCCGAGCGACAAGATCTGCAGCTGCTTGGTCGCAGGTGGCCAGCTTTGGCTGCAAGATCTTCGCGAAAAAAATGCCCTGGCTGCGGTCCCTTCGAATATCTCTCTCCGTTGCCAGTGCATGGGCAACACGGAGCAAGTCTTGAATCAGCGGCACATACAGCTGGGAAGTGATGCCATTCTTCTCACTGACCAGATTGCTGCACTCGGCCTGCTTCAGAGCCGTCTGACCGTCTTGGAAATGCCTGAAAATCTTCTGGCTGACCATGGAGAGCCCATCATCCGAGCATGTTCCGAAGACTCTGCATAGTCTATTGGCCAATGCATCCAGCAGAACAGCCTCTGTGTCAGACTCCCACTTCGAGCCCGCGTAATATGCAACAGCCTTGTCCCACATGTGCTGGGCCGTCCCTTCACAATTAACCAGGTTGCAGTCCCGGTGGTTGTCCTGCAACGCTTCAGGCTTCTCATCTGACAAAAGACTCACTCTGCAATCACACTGTATAAATCGCTGTGGTAGGCGATCGCTTCCAGGCGCTTGTGTGGGTCTCCCTAGAATAATGCAATGTTAAGGAATTCCTTTTGGATATTTCTGGACAAAGTGGTTCCTGTTCCTCGCAGGCCATGCGCAATGCCTTCATTCAGCTTGCGACCTCGACAACTACCAAAGCAATGCAAACGCATTCGACTTTTGGCACGATGATCACGCGACGGGAGGATGCCTTTCTGGTTTGGTGCGGAAGGCCATTTTCGGGTTTATAGCCCCCAAGAGCCAGCATCATGAGCATCAGCCGGGATTGGGCCCGTGTAAAGCCTGCAGACGGATTCTGGATTCTGTCTGCAGGGGACCGCGTAGAGCTATTCTCTGAATGGCCTTCTGTTCTTATGCATTCTCCAGTTAAGGCAGATGGCTCTGGCCATGAACAGAGGGCCGATTCGGACTCGAGTCCTGGTAATCCGCATCTCGGCAGAAGCCCACTGCTGACTCCATCTGGTGCACTACTTCCATCCAAACCTCGGCTGGATGTGTTGGACAAGATCGAAGGTTTCAGGGACGGACCGTCTCAACGATACGTCTGCACGGGCTGATCTGCAGTTGGTTTTCCAGACAGGAGGTCGAATCCCCAGGTGGTTCTGACGACATGTTTCTGTGTCAGCAAGCTTAAGGGACTGTGCTCTCAAACATCAGGAAAGGGATGTCAAAGGCTACCTGCAGCAAGAAGTATTGGGCCAAGAGCATTCTGTGTACTTGTGTTTTTGATGGCCGCGAGGGATGGAAGCTCTCGCCGGTTCCCCCGAGGATTTGGCCATGCACAATGTGTCTGGAAGCCCGGAGTTGCAGACGCCTCACCCAGTTCTGCTGAAGATCCACGGGGTGAAAAAACACCGAAACACTCCGAAACACCTGCCCCCTGCGTATTACCGCGTCAGTTTGACTTTTACACCGAAGTCTAGCGGCAGACATGAAGACCACAGACTTCTGGATGATGTCGCTGGTGAAGCTGGTAAGGCCGGAGCCTCCACCAAACATTGGCTGGCCCCTGTCTGGATGAAAGAGATTCTCGATGAACTGGTGTGCATAATCTCCGAAGCCATAGAAAGTGCGGCGGATGTCGTACTCAGGTGTGCCAGCCATCCGAGAAGGACTTGTTACTGAGAAATCTCTCAGAGAGTGAAAGACAGGCTGAACCGCCGTGGGGGTGCCAAGGTTGACGTTATTCACAAGCAACGGCGAGGTCGTGTCCAGGCAGTGGCCGGACAGCGGCATCTCCTGTCAGAAGCTGCAGCTTCCACAAAATTGTACAAATGCGCGGCTACGTCACTCGACCACTGCATGTGCGTCTCGACGTGTCCGCTCCTGTCCATAGGCT
Source organism: Symbiodinium sp. clade A Y106 (assembly GCA_003297005.1). Taxonomy (NCBI): domain Eukaryota; class Dinophyceae; order Suessiales; family Symbiodiniaceae; genus Symbiodinium; species Symbiodinium sp. clade A. The sequence continues at coordinate 77,439 of BGNK01002750.1, forward strand.
CCTGTGGTCACGCTGGCGCTGGAGCCACCGCCGAAGCAGGGCCTCCATATGGAAGTGTAGAGAAGGACAAGACTCGTTGAACCTTGTGGAGCATCGCTTAGAACCGTCACTCTGCGCGGCCAGTCATTGGATCGTGATTGAGAGACAATGTCGCCTGAGCTGCAACCCACTCTACACCCTTCACGCTTGCAATAGCGATGGAATCTGTAAGTGTAAAATACGGTTTACCCTGCACGACTCAAGTGCGCTATCGAGCCACCAGATTTCACACCCACGGGCAGAGGCGGCATTGTGATTTCAGCTCGTGAACAGGCATGACCCCCTTCTTCGTAGATTTTCTCAGCCTCAAGGCAGGTGCGGCAAGTGCGGCAAGTGCACAGACTCAAAGTATACATTCGTACACACAAGCACCAGCTCGGGGCTGCACGAGGTCCATTCGTAGCGTACTTGTGCCCGCTGGACCAGTTCCGATGAAGCTCCGCATATGCTGAGCCATTTCGATGACGTCCAGGTCGATGCGGGCATCGGCCACCACGCTCGACCTCAAGGCTGCAGACCGAAAAAAACCTGCGCAATGTCCCTGGAGATGACGCACAAGGACAAAGAACGCGTCCTCATGTTGTAGTTTTACCCCTTGTGCCAAGTTTGTTCAACTCCAAATCCCCGAGCGTAACTTTGATCCCGACGTAAGAAGAATCGGGAAGCTGCGCACTGAAGCGGGAGCCCTCGTGTGACCGGAAAAGAGGGAGTTCCGGCTCTTGGAGAGTGAAGGCCAGTCAAGGCACGTCGGCTGATAGCCCCTGATCTGATACACGGCCGCAGCGCGGCAGAAGAGAAGGGTCCATGCCGCAAGCATCGCGCAGTTCGCTGCTTTTCGGACACTTCTCTGGCTTTGTCGGCGGCTGCGGCAGACAGACGCTTCAGGTAGATAGAGGTGCGAAGAAGGCCGCAGTAAACCCGCAGAAAATGAACCAAAGCTGGCGTGCCGCCCCTTTTTGGAGCCTTCACTCACTGAAGCGCGTGCAGCGAGATGCGCGCAGAGCGGGTCTGGCGCGCAGAGCTGCAGGTCTGGCTTGGGCCACTTCGGGGGCCCAGTGGGCCTTGCACGAGGGAAACGAGGCAGCGGCTTTCCGCTTTAAGGCGCACATCAGTGCTGTGACTTGTGATGACTTGTGCTGACTTGTGATGACCTGTGATGACCTGTGATGTCACTGATGTCCTGTGTCAATCCGTGCATCCTGCGCACGGCTGCGCGCCTCAGATTCAGAACGCTGCCTGCAAAGATAATATGTGTGATGTTTTCGAAAAGTGACTTTGTCGAAGCTGTTTCTGATCCACTCCATGCCCTTGCAGTGCCAGTGTGGCCTGCAAGGCGAGGAGCTTCTTGATGTGCGTGATGTGCCAGAGTCGCACACATCTCACAATGAAAAGCAAAGAGAAGAGTAGCGATACTTCGGTGACCTCAACGGTCAGAAGCACGAATTTGAAACCGCAAAAATGAAACGTTCCATCAAGGCTTGGAGCATTCACTTTGGAGAGCTGCGCCGGACTGTTGTACGCTGCCTAGAAAGCCTAGTGGGCGCTGGTGACGCCTAGTGCTGGCTGGTGGTTTCTGGTGGCCCCAGCTTTGCAGCTTACGATGCTCGCCCCAGCGGGCCGCGGCTGTGCGGCGCTGTGCGGTTCTTTGGTGCCCACGGGCAGAAGACAGCAGCGGCGTTGCGCTGACTCCCTGACACGCGCCCCGCCCCCGACTATAAGACTCAAGGGACCCCGCTAGTAAGGGGCGGTGCGGCGCCCTTCGGGGCTCTCAGGGCTACCAAAATGGAAAAGACACCGGAAGATCTATGCCCGTGCCCGGCCGCCCTAACGTGAGCGAAAGGCATCGGAACATATGAAGAAACCGGCGGGCCGCGTGCGGCCCCTACGCGAGTGGAATCATGGGGTCACGCGCCTGCAGACCGCAGAATTGCAGGGGCTCTGAAAAGCTTGCAATTTCGATTCTGGACGGCAAGCCCTAGGCTGCTGCTTGCAAGTGGCTCGGAGTGCAATTGGCGCGAGTAGCTCGCAACTGGAGTGCAGCTCGCAATTGGAGTGCTGCAGCTTGCAATGGAGAGTAGCAGCTCGCAATTGGAGTGCAGCTCGCAATTGGAGGGCTGCAGCTTGCAATTAGCGCGCGCGGAGAGTAGCAGCTCGCAGTTGAAGTGCTGCAGCTCGCAATTGGAGGGCTGCAGCTTGCAATTAGCGCGTGCGGAGAGTAGCCCTCCAATTGCGAGCTGCTACTCGCAATTGGAGTGCTGCAGCTGAGTAGCTTGCAAGTTCTGCGCAGCCCTGGAAGGTTTTGGAGCGTTTGGGAGTGCAGTTTCGGCTCGCCGTGTCCAGAATCCGGAATTGCAAGCTTTTAGAAGCCCCTTCGATCCCGTGGCCTGCAGGTGCGAGAGTCCATAATCGACGCGTCTGCAATGTGGGGAATTCTGACACCATGCCAGAAACAAGCCTCGCAACTGCTCTGTGGGTGGGGCGGAGGATACCTGGAGAGGGTGTTCCAGCTCTCCGCTCTGTGTCGACTACGAGGCTTGTTTCGAGACACAGGTCAGAATTCGTTACTTCGAAGGGCTGTCGATTTTGCGGACTCGAGGCCGTGCGACTGGCTATCTGAGGGGCTCCCAAGTGCTTGCAAACTGGGCGCGCGCCGGCTCGGAACAAGTTCGCGAGCGCGCGGAGAGCTCGGAAGCTCCAAGAAGCGAGCCGTCGCGTTTTGGAGCTGTTAATAAGTGGCCGTCGCGCCCCGGAACTGAGAAGCGAACCGTGCTCTGGAGCTGTTTTTTCAGCGGCCGTCGCGGCCCGGAACTGTTAAGAGGCGAGCCGTCGCGCCCCGGTCGTCCTCGTCACGTCGTCGCATCGTCGTCCTCACCGCTATCGCTATCCTCACCCATCCTCTTGGGTCAGGAGTGAGGACCTGGGGAGCAGTGACGCCCGTGAGGGAGGGCGGCGCAGTGAGGGCACTCAGTAAAAGCCCACTTGGGGTCTGTGTGAGCAGTGAGGGCAGTGAGTGAAGGTACCTGTGCGGGCAGCTGAAGCCTCACAGCCAGGCGGTGAGGGCATCCAGTAAGGAGGCACCTGGACAGCGAGGTTGGGGGGCTGGACGGTGAGGGCACCTGGGACCTGCAGCGACTTCTGATGGCGGGGCGCTGCAGCGAAGGCGAGGCAGGGACACAGCGAGGGCACTTGCGAGGCACCTGGGGGTCGTCGTCGCGTCGCGTCGCCGCGTCGTCGTCGTCGCATTGTGGCCTTATCGCATCGTCGTAGCGTCGTCATCCGCGTCGTCGTCCCCACGCCCCCCACGTCGTCCCCGCGCCATCGTGCTTGCCCGCGTCGTCCCCACGCGCCGTCGTCGTTTTCCTGGCTGGCAACATTCACACATTTTGGTTCGAAGAATCGGAGGAGTGCGCTTGCTGGTGGGAGTGAGGGCACCTAGTATAGGGGCACCGCCGCGCCGCCCCGCCGCCCCCGCCCGCCCCGGGCATGTGGGGGCTGCAGCGACGGCGGCACGGAGGCCTGCAGCCTGCTGGAAGCTGCAGGGCCGAAGGCGGAGGCTGCAGGACCTGGATCAGTCTCCAAGCCAGCTGGGCCTTGAGGCCTGGAAGTTTTGAAGACAGGAGGCTGGGCCAAAGGCTTGGAGACTGGAGACTGGGCCTGAAACTGGAGGCCTGGAGGCTGGGCCTCTGGGCAGAACATTTGGGCAGAACATTCGGGCAGAACACGGGAGCCAACAGGACCGGGACACCCACAGGGCCAGCACGACCGGTAGCGACGCCGCCGGGCCAACCCGCCTCCCTCCCTTGCGCCGTCGTCGTCAGCTCAGGTGTGCCCGGTTCTCCGCCGCGTCGTCGCCCCACTCCCCCTGCACAGCTCGAGCCTTCCAGCCGTGCCGTCTCCGCGAGCCTGCTTTGTCGGCGGCGGTTCTCGACATTTTCTCACGAAGCAGGTTTCGGAAGACATTGAGCTTGGAATCTGGCCCGCGCCAGAAGCTGTAGCCGTCGAAATGCGGCATCGCCTGAATCCATGTTGTCGCCTGACAAACCAAGCCCCCCTCGTGTCCTCTAGCAGTCTCTGGCACGGCCGTGTCCAACTCATGCCTGGCCAAGATGGCCACCATCCCGCCGATCTGCAGAACAGGAACAGCAAGAGCAAAGCTGGCGAAACTCGTACCCTACTAGGTTCCGCACGGCACTGGCGAAGTCCCGGGCGGCTCATCCAACTGAAAGCACAGCAAACCATGCAAAGGCTCTCAAGAATTGCAGCAAGTTAAGCCTGAGACCGACGACGTGACGTGGGGGTAAACACGGTCTATGTTCAGTGGTCGTAGGCCACATCAAGGGGCACGGGCTTCGGGGGCTTCCGTGTGGGAACTCTGGAATGAAAGGCTTTCACAATGACATACGAGTGTTTGGATACCGGGCCCCGACCCGCTCCCAACATTGCGACCCTATGTGAGGACTTCTGGAGGAGGCATTCCCCAAACAGCCACACTGCTCAAACGGCAGGTGGGATGGTGGAAGCTCAAGTTAGAAAGACTTCGGGGCTCCATCACCACATAAGCCAAACACAGCTCCAACGACGGAACTCGACCACACAGAACTGCCTTTTTGGAAACACGGAGCTCTACATGCAAAGAACGAGACACAAATTCTGCAGAAGGGTACCTGCCGAGACACACAAGGACACGACGACGGCTAACCTGGCATTCACAAGCACACCTGGACAGCTGCTTCAACAGAAGGTCATACTCAGACCATGTGTTCGGAGCCTCAGTATGCGAGCAAGTAGGTGCTGCATCATGAAGCATAAAACCTTCTCTCTCAGAATGAAAACATGTTCCACTTCGATCAGGCTAAAATCCTCGATGTCGCGGCTTTAGAGGTTTCGCATGTGGTCTTCTTCTGGTACATGTTCTGTCGCCGTGCATTTTAACGGTTTTCTCATGTCGCTTTGGGAGACTGACAATGGCTAGGCCCGGCCGGTTCCGGGCAATGGCAGCATTGAGGGAATTGGGCGGAGAATGTTTCGCGCACGCACATCGAGTTTTTTCGTCCATGTCCTGACACCAGTGCGAGGTCGAGCTGGGTAACAGAAGGGAGGGCCTTATCCCAACTGAAGTCCCGACCCTTCATGTGTATGTGTGACTGCGCTCGTTGTTCAAGCTGACGTTGTTGCGATAGATGCAATTTTCAGATTGGGTAGCTCGTCGGCACATGTCATTTAAGCTCGCATAGGGCCCTCAGCAAGGCACAGGCACACACTCACAGACAAGAACCCATTACTTCATCTGGGTGTGCAGACAGAGGTTGGTGAGCTTCACATACAGTCAGATCACACACGGCATGTAGCGAAAACTTTCGCTAGCTTCAAGGCACAAGCAAGCATCCATGGAAAAAATGCAGGCATGCCTTGGAAGTGGGGCATCCACGAGTACAGCAACACCGTGCCCACAACCATTACGACTACGACCTGCAACTGCCGCCACTACCACCACTACAACTACTACGACTGCTACTCCAACACTACCGCCACTACCACCACTACCATCACTACTGGACAATCTGGGCCTCCGAATGACAGCACATGAATTCGCAAACTTCGCATCAGGCTATCTTACGGCTGCCACTTGCATGCATGACGCTCCACACACCCTGCAATTGATGCACGCACCGTGCACTTGATCACGCATGGTGCACATCCTAGCGGTGAGAACAGCAGCGCTCGTCGGGAGCTTTCCAGTCATAGCCCCTGCAATCAAGAGATTTCGGGCACAGCATTCGGCGGTCGTGTTTGCTGCGGCAGTTGTTCGAGCCGTCACAAAAACAGCAGGGCTCCAACTCCATGAGCACTTCATCAGGGCATTCCTTCCCCTTCTCTTTGAACCATACTTGGGTCATCTTGTCGGGGCCAATTTCCCAACAGTCGTGCCGGCGGAAATCGTATGTGACCGAAGGGCCTGGGACGATCCAGGATAGCGACTGCCCGTCCCACTCCGGTGCATCTGGGTCATACTCGTCGAACCGACTGTACCTGTTTGGGTCGAACTCGTTGATGAACTCGCTTTCAATCTCGAGCTTGGTTTGCATGAAGAACTCCCGTGTCCCATGCATCTCAATCACACATGTGGTCCGAGATGCAATGATATCGTTCACCCTGTAGCCTTCATCCATTTCACAGATTGCCTCCTGAGGGTTCGTGGGATCCTGGATGACATACGAGCATTTGCCCTCAGAGTCCTCAACTACATGAATCCAAGTCATTGCTGCAATGTCCGATTGAATGTCAAGCGCCTTCGTCCCGTCTCCTTCTCTTGGCTCAATACCATTGCTGCAATGAGAGCTTGGCATTTTCGGGACAGCACCGACGAAGTATTTGCTGGCTCTTAGCTCCGGCGGGAGGCGAGCGCCATCTCGGACAAGGGCATCTCTGAGGTCTTTCACTTTGTTGACACCGTCCCAGACATGCTCAGAGGTTCCCGGATCGAGAACTTCAGCTGCTGCCATCCCCATCCCGATTGCAAAGGTAGCTCCGGCTTTAATGAGTGATTTCATGAGCAGATGCCTGGCCTCTAACGAAGCGAAATTAGCTGCCATGGTTGGGTCGGGGACCTTCAAATTTCCCCTGGGTCTCTTGTGTACTGGACACATCCGAATCTTGTCTGACACGTCAGTCATGGCTTTGCTCCGGAAGCTGTCAACCATGCATCCTATGTCCGACTCTGGCCAACAACACCAGGACCCATGCCACCAAAAAGGCTTGTCAAAGTCGAATTGCTTCAAGATTTCGCAATCAGCCATGGACATGTGTCGTCCGTGGATCCAGCGCTTGCAGCAGCAGCCTGTGTCAAGAACTTGTTCAGGCCTGGCGGGTTCAACATTGCCACGAGGCATGCTGTCAATGTAGCACCTGCTTTCGAGCGAGTTGTCCTCCTTCCCGCCGTAACCGCAGCTACTCTTCCATCCGGTCGTCCAGCAGCACGAATCATGGGTCCCATTCCCTGGGGTGTACCAGAAAGGCCGATCCTTTTTAGCTGCGTGGAACGCTTGGCAAGCAAAAGCGTTCTCGTAAGTCTTCGCATCGCTGCCGAAGTGGAGGCAGCAGCACTTGTCCTCAAACATTTCACGAGGTTTCTGTTCTCCTGTCGTGGTCGTTGTCGTTGTCGTGGTCGTTGTCGTGGTCGTTGTCGTGGTCCTGACACTCAGCTGCCTCATCCAAACGGGGCACCGTATGTCAGACATTCCGACTCCAGCAAAATCCCCGCCAAAGTCATTGCACATCACTGCGGTCGTCCAGCAGCAATAGTCATAAGAGTCAGCATGAGGCCTATTGCCATGAAACCAAAAAGGCCTGTCCATTCGCTGCCTCTTGTAGCTGATGCAGTCCTCCTTGTGCTTTGCTGTCTGTTGTGGGGTCTTTCTCTCCCACTTTGTGCAGCAACACCTGTTGAACAACCGCGCGGCAGGCCGAGCACCTTCGACCGAGAATCCGAGGGTCATCACCAAGCACCATGCAAAGTGCATTGCATTTGAGATGCCCCTGGGGAAGAGCAAGGAAATGGCAATGTTTGCAGACTCTACGACTAAAGCTTCACGAAAGCTTGATGGAAGCTGCGGTCGGCACAAGATGAAATTCTGTCTGCCCCTGATGCCTCTCACGATAGCTCGACTGTGACTCACAAGATGGCCCCGGTTGCAGACACCCGGCCTTGCTCCCGAGATAAGTCCAAACGAGTCGCTTGCATCTCAGCGGAGCCAAGTCAGCAAAAGGCTTTAGGTTCTAAAGCTGGAAAGTAGAAGCACAGTGCTGGCTTAGTGATCACTGCTCAAGCGTTGCGGCGCGGCGACTATGAAGTGTGACACTGACCAGAGCTTGCCGGAAGCTGTGAACCCCGGCTTGCCTGCATCGCCTTCATGGCCTTCATCGCATGCTAGGACGCATGGGCATGAATGCACAACGCTCTTTCAAGTCAGCACGACGGAAAAGATGACCCAAAAAAAACATCGGCTACCTTGCCGCTGCCTTCGTCTTCACAGGTCACCATCTCAAAATCTGCCTCCGGCTCCTCTGCCTCAGCTGCACCCTCTTCCCAGGCCTCCTCCGGAATGGACTCGTCCCCTGTCTCATCTTCAACCTCAATTGGCGGTCCCTGNCAGGTCACCATCTCAAAATCTGCCTCCGGCTCCTCTGCCTCAGCTGCACCCTCTTCCCAGGCCTCCTCCGGAATGGACTCGTCCCCTGTCTCATCTTCAACCTCAATTGGCGGTCCCTGCTCCACTGCCTCATCATCGGCACTGGCGGCACTGACCTGGCCAGAGGCCGACGACTCCTCGCTGATGCGCTTGGAGCGCGGCATCTCTGAGTCGTCCGTAGTGAAGCCTGAGTTGTCCACTGTCTAGAGAATCTAGTGTAGACCAAACGCACTATTGAACACTATTGTAAGATGCCGAAGCTTGTAGCGGTTCTCTCTTGCTTGGACCCAGCTCCAAGCAACCATCTGTCGGAACGTTGATGTACGAGGAGTCCGTGTCCGTGCCGCTCTGCATCGGCCGACCTGGCGAAACGCCCTTGAAGACCTTGACACTGGGCCTCGGCTTGACTGGCCGAGATTTGGGCCGAAGCTGGGTCAAGCGACTTGAAAGGTAGGCTGGCGGCGGCATCGGCGGCTCTGGTGGCGACTGGCGAGNCTTGAAGACCTTGACACTGGGCCTCGGCTTGACTGGCCGAGATTTGGGCCGAAGCTGGGTCAAGCGACTTGAAAGGTAGGCTGGCGGCGGCATCGGCGGCTCTGGTGGCGACTGGCGAGGGGTGATGAGCGCGTTCGCATATCTCGTAGAAGGAAATATCTCCCCTTGGCTGCCAACCTGGACCAGGCCTGAGGCCCCCTCTGCACCTTTGATCTCTGCTTCGTGCTCGATCAAAACGTCGATGGGGCGAGTACTGTTCATTCTGTACTGCGTTGGCGGCGCTCTGCTGTTCAGGTCAACGATGTTGCGCAATGTGGTGACATAATTCCTATAGATTCTCAATGCGGCCCAGTTTCNGTCGATGGGGCGAGTACTGTTCATTCTGTACTGCGTTGGCGGCGCTCTGCTGTTCAGGTCAACGATGTTGCGCAATGTGGTGACATAATTCCTATAGATTCTCAATGCGGCCCAGTTTCAGACGTAAGGTCTTACTTAAGGTAGCCTTATCCTGAACTTGTCCTTGTCTTTTACAGCCTTTATGCCAAACCCAAACACATCGACGACNTTTCAGACGTAAGGTCTTACTTAAGGTAGCCTTATCCTGAACTTGTCCTTGTCTTTTACAGCCTTTATGCCAAACCCAAACACATCGACGACGTTTGACTCACATGAGAGCACACAGTCGCTATACTGAAACGCCATCCCCTCAGCTGACTAGGGGACTTCAGACCCCGCGCCCGAGCGCAAAACGGCTTGGGGTCTGAATTGCCGGGAGGTGGCAATCCAGACCTTCCAACTAGCAATCCAGACCCCCGCTAATTCTCGCCTCTTAACCTCTAAAAAAAACATAGCGGAATCCTGTCACCGTAAATCACCATGGATCCAAAGATCCATGGCTTAGGCGTATTGCTCCCATGG
>BGNK01002751.1:759-12320 GCA_003297005.1 Symbiodinium sp. clade A Y106
GTCAACCAACTGACTGACTAGCTGCTTCACTGACTGACTGACTCGCGCGTCTGCCGAACGGAAAACCATAAAAAATACCAAAAAAAACCATAAAAAATACCCAAAAAGAACCCCCACCCCTAGGAGTTGCACAAACTACAGGGTACAGTACATCCGACAGCCTCGCTCCCTCAATCCTAAAGCCCTAAACACTATACCCTAATCAACAAACCCTACAACCCTAATCCCTGAATCCCACACTTTGAACTCTATACATATATATATATATATATATACATATTGATGTTACCGCATGCAACAATAATATTGGTATTTTGGTGTAAGTGAACCCGAAACCCTCAACCTGAACCGCCCTGAAGCTGAAGCTTCAAACCCCCCGGACCTTGCAGGACGGGGATGCCGCAGGAGCCTGGCTTTTGGTCTTGCCGGCCGTCGGCCTCAGGCATGACTTGATTCTGGAATTGGGGGCTTCTAGGACTGAGGGTTTACTGGACTATGCGAATTAGGGCTCATAAGGATTTAGGGTCTTCTTGATCATGGGATTTAGGGTTGATATAGGGTCCATAGAAGGTTCAGAGCTTTATTGCTCGGATGACTTGACCAACCTAAACCCTACACCCTACACCCTAAACCCTAAACCCTAAAACCCTAAAACCCTAAAACCCTAACACCCTAAACCCCCACCCCAAAACAAAAAAACGCAGGGGCTCGACAAATTTCGGGCCCGGGGATTTAGATGGAGCTCTTAAAGGTCCCAGTAACCCTCCCTGGCTCTGGTTTAGCTACTGGGCAATCAGCATAATCATAATAAGCGCAATAGTAACAAGTACATCTAGGTTCCCCAGTAGACCCCTGATAATAAGGGTACCCTTTTTCCCCCAATTTGGTTTTGATATGGGAACCCAAGAAGAAAAAGGGCAAAAGGGTACTACTGGGGAACCTAGAAGTACATAGTAAATTAAGTTCTACCTCTCCGCAAAACCACAGGCGGAGCCTGAATATTCAGAGTCAGGCACTGTGTTTCATCTACTTTGGATGCCTAGGCGAGCTGTGTTAACAGCCTTAAAGCCAGCTACGGTAGGCCCGGCATGGTTTACAGGTTTGGTTTTAAGGCTTAGGGGTAGGCGGACATCAGAGAAAGGCGCTCCGGACCACTTGGAGGTGTAGGCGACGGTGTGGGAAGTCTCGCGTGGTCTACCTCGCCACGATTCCCGCAAAATCGGTTGTAACGGGGATTATTTTGGGATCCTACTATTTAGGGTGCTATATTAGGGCCCCCTAGTTGTTTTCGGAAACTCCAACAGCGACTGAAACGGCACGAACTTGCATAGACAGAAAGGTGGAGCACAGGCCTTTTGAACAACACGAAAACACAAGAACCACTGCTGCGCGTCCCCAACCTCTGAACAACGAGACCTTGAACCCTAGCCCCTCGCGGCACTGCATCCTTCAAGATATCAGTGGTGGGGTGGGGTTTCAGTGCTTGGGGTTCAGGGTTACGGAGCCAGGTCTTAAGGTGCAAGGTTTAGGGCTTCGCATTCGGCTTGATCGCATTAGCACAGAGGCCACGATGATGAGAATTGGGTTTTGGAGCTACAGTTTGTATATGCTACTTCAGGGAATTATGATGTGGAGCTTTGTAAGCTTTGCATTGGCGACTGGTGGCGATTCAGACGGAAGCAGCGGAAGTGCCCAAAAGCAATTGAAACGCTACGTTGTAGGATCCTGATCACACAGACCCGCCAAGAAAAGACCCTGAATTCCGGCGAACCCATAAATATCCAGAAAGATACTCGAACCCCGAAACACCTCTTTGTGAACCCATTCGACCTTTGCCAAGACTGGGTTCTTGTCAAGGTTTTTAAGTTAAGTTACCACAATCGGGAAACCATACAATTTGCTATAGATCCCTATCATGGCAACGTAAATTCATTTCCTTAACAAGAACCCAGAAAATTGAAGAAGCTCCCAAATCCTCATTTTGAACGAAGTTGCCTTTGCCACTGAGGATCTCTGAGGGTTCTGCTTCCTTGGATCGTTCTAAGAGACTGCCAGATTCCCTCATTAGGGTTGAGGCCATGTTTGTTTTTGGCTCCTTTTCCAAGAGACTGCAAGCTGTGACTCCTAGAAAGGCCAGAAGGCCAGGAGAGTTTGGCCACAAAACGACCACGTAGGAAAACCCCTTTAGGGTTTAGGGTTTCCTTGGATCGATAAGGGATGCAAAGATCATTCGCTCGGTTGATGGACAAAATCCTGCATTACCCATTATAAGGAATATACCATAATTCCCATAGTTTAGGGTCCTTAAGGTCATGCAGGATTTTGTCCATCAACCATTTCATTTGGGTTGATAGGTTTCGATTTCAAGAGCTTGGGCCAGACCCTGGGTTAGCCTGCGAAAACTGTTACGAGTTCTTTGACACTTACTACGGCTGATGGACAAAATCCTGCATGACCCTAAGGACCCTAAACTATGGGAATTATGGTATATTCCTTATAATGGGTAGTGCAGGATTTTGTCCATCAACAGTAGTGTTTATCTTGCCCAACATTTTCTGTATATTCACTGTTCAGAGCTTTTGGTTAGGGTATCGGGTTCACGGCTTGGGCGGCTGGGTTTAGGGTTTCAGGTTCTGCGTTAAGGGGCTATCCGCATGTTCTCGACTGCAAGTCTGCGTCGCTAGAGAATGAACTAGAAAAGTACGCGGACGAAACAGGAAGAGATCTGGTGGGGATCCTGGTCTGTCGTTCTCGCACATACGGGTTCATCTGCAACGGCCATACCGATTCGACAAGAGTTTGGCGGTCAGAAACTGCTAAAACTAGAAGAAGCATATTCCCCCCCGTGGAAACCTGCAAAATCGCAGGAGTCGCTGGAGAACGTCATACCTGGACGAGCGCCTTAGATCGGACCTCAGACCAGCATAGAGGTCTGCGGAGGCAGCAAGAACATCCCCTTGATAGTCCCTATACAATGTCACAAAACAACCCCAAAGTCCTATTTCAACTGGTAAAAAGGGAACTCAATGAAGGGGCCGCTTTTACAGGGTAGGAGACACAAGGCACTGCACACGCAACTTGAACTAGGGTTTGGAACTGGAGGTGCAAAGTCATCGCGGATTGATGGGCTTTAGGATGCTTTAGCACTTTTGGTGGTGAAATGGGAATGGTATAGCTCGGACGAAGTCGCTCTTCCGCAGCCGGAGGTGTGGGCGGTGGCGCGCCCCTTCTGGTTTCGCATGCCTTGCGCTTCCCAAATCCACAGCTGAGACACGCGGATTACAAGATGGGTAGCTCAAGATGCCGAAATTGGACTCGAGCACCACTCATCTCCACAATTTGGTTCTCCGGGATGCTTTAAACTGTACCCCCCAAGGATGCAAGTACCTAATAATCATATACTCTCCAAAATCTTAACCTGCATAAGTACTATCCTAAAACCGAGTACCTAATTATTGGGTCCTTTGGACCCTTAGGGTTACTTGATCGGGGACTCCAGAGCCTTATGGCACTGATTTTGGCTCCGAGAAAGCCTACTTGTCGGGTATCATGGGGAACCAAAGGTTAACCTTTTTCATAATATAAGGATAATATAGGGCTTATACTACCCCAAAAGGTTAAAGGTTACCTACGTACTCTACTAAGCTACCAAGATACTCTTTGACACCGAGATCAACAAGGAGCCTGATAATGAAGTGACAGATGAGGATCACGAAGAACAATGAAGGTAATGACGATGATGAAGATGAAGATGAAGATGAAGATGAAGATGAAGATGAAGAAGAAGAAGATGATGATGATGATGTTGTTGATGATGATGATGGTTGCTTTAGGGTTTAGCGTTTCAGGTTTGATGTTTAGTGCTTAATATGGTGAACATGAGGCTCAAGAGGCTGAGGGTGATGGCGATGACAGTGGTGGTGATGCAAGAATGCTGGATGGAATTCGCCAAGAAAACCCCCGGAAACACCCCAATTCACGAGCAAGTCAAATTCCCCCAGCACCCAACACACCAAGTCTAAACTCGAAGATCTGGCAGCGCGAAAGACAAGATATCCTGAAGGATCTTAGGCCAAGCCCCCGAAGATCGAAAACCCTGAACCCTAAACTAGGGATCATGAACAGCACCCAGCATGTTCACGACTGCGCCTCACAGATGACGGCGTCTTTAGGATTCCGAAGCCTTTGGCGTCGCAGCTGCGTGATAGAAGGCTTTAGTGTTCAAGGCGATACGGGGTTCGAAAATTGGAAAATGCTTATGGCAGCTGAGGGTGTGGGGCGTGTGGTAGCGAAGTCAGAGGGATGAAATGAAGGCCGCTGCGTTCTTTCGGACAGAGGGCTTCGAGGCCACATCCTCGCAACCTGAAGTCTACGCCAAAACTTTCCTTTCCAGTTGCAGACCTCCCTCTGAAGGCCGTGTCTCTGCCTGCCATGCGCCGAAACTCTGCATGTTTGACTTCAAATTGAAGTCTTGAGTCCTGAAAACTCCAAACCCTTCAATCTTCATTACTGCGCGGTCCCAATCGTACAAACTGCTAGGGGGCTAAATGAATGCTACAAAGCGTACCCAAACCCTAACCCCCAAACCCTAAACCCGAAACCCCGAACCCTTAACCCTATACCCCAAACCCTAAAAACCCCTAAACCCTAAACCCCAAACCCTAAAACCCCTAAACCCCAAACCCTAAAACCCCTAAACCCCAAACCCCAAAACCCCTAAACCCTATAAACCTCTCGAGGCTTCGGGGTGTATCCGAGCAGCGTGCAAACGGCACAGGCCCAGGTGCTGTCGAGGCCTTCGAGGCCTTCGCCACCTTGCCTCTCTAGTCCACCTCATTAGGGTTTAGGGTTTAGGGGTTAGGGGTTTAAGGGCTCAGGGTTTAGGGGTTTAGGGGTTCAGGGTTTAGGGGTTAGGGCGGTTAGGGGTTTAGCGGTTCAGGGTTTAGGGGTTAGGGCGGTGAGGGGCTTAGGGTCTCGGCTCAGTGTAAATGTAGGTTAGAACTACCCAGTTCTCAATAGGGCTCCTACCTGTCAGGGCCCTATAGTAGGGATCCATAATGGAGCGGCCTTAAGAATTAGAACGGGGCTCTGAGTTCTGAGCTCGTTTAATATAGTTTCAATATTTTAAGGAACCCTCGGGAATACTGTTGGTATTTATTTAGGCTTCTACAATCTTCTATGGTATTGTTTTGGCTTCAAGGTTCGGGTGTGGAAATCGGGGTTTAGGTTGAAGCTTAGATGCTGTAGAAACTGCACCATTGTCATTCTTTGTTATATTTCATCGGACGGACAAGTTTCGAACGGATGTCGGATGTAGGGCTTGAGATTTGGGGTTTAGATACAATTCCAGACCCAGGAATCCAGAACTGAGTCTAAAACCGCCCACAAAACCATGCATCAACCAAATTGCCTGGGAACGATCCTAAAACCTGCAGGCCAATCCAAACCCCAAGCTGCAGACCCCAATCCTACATCCGAAACCCGATCAGCCTATCCTTATACCCCCTATCTCTTGAAGGTTCGGGGTTTGGGGTGCTTAAGGCCTGCATGGTAGTCCCCTTCATCCCGAACTTCCCACCGAGGCACAGGCCGCACAGCGGCTGGCCCCGGGCAGATTCCGCAGGGTGCACTGGGAACAGGACCATTGCCTGAGCCCTAAACGCTAACCCCAAAGCCCTAAACCCCTAAACCCTGAACCCCTAACCCCTAACCCCTAAACCCTGAACCCCTAAACCCCTAACCCCTAAACCCCTAAACCCTGAGCCCTAAACGCTAACCCCAAAGCCCTAAACCCCTAAACCCTGAACCCCTAACCCCTAACCCCTAACCCCTAAACCCTGAACCCCTAAACCCCTAACCCCTAAACCCCTAAACCCCTAAACCCCTAAACCCTGAGCCCTAAACGCTAACCCCAAAGCCCTAAACCCTCAACCCTGAGCCCCAAACGCTAAACCCGAGGCTCTAAACCCTAAACCGTCGAACCCTGCGTCGCTTGTAACAGGAGCTGAGTACCCTAGCCCGAAAAAGGTTAACCTGTTCAGTTATGGTAGGATTCTATTAACCCCAAAAGGTTACCTACTCAGCTACTTATAGAACCCCTATAGAACCTCTTGTAATACCCTGTGGACCCCTTCAAGGCTACCTACTCAGCTACTGAGGTAGGAACACGTTGGTGGCTTGGCATCCGAGGGTCGCTCGCACCCCGACCGATAACTTGTCGACGTCGATCACCTGTTGGGTTTGGGGTTTAAGACTGAGGATTTAGAGAGTTTAAGGTTTAGGGTTTAAGGAATTTAGGGTTTGGTGTTTAGGGAGTTTAGGGTTTGGGTCTTAGGATTTAGGGTTTAGGGCTTAGGGTTTAGCATCTCGGGTCTCATTATAAGGATAGATATAGGCACCGTTGGATACAGCAGCTAGGCAAAACCCGAAACTGCATCCGCACCTAATTAAACATCCGCCCCCAGCTTGTTGGAAACCCGATGCCCTGAGCCACAACTTGAACCTCTTAAGTTGACGAGACCTAGCGACCGCGAAGCAAAAGCCTTGAAGCCATGTCAGTAACAGTGTTTTCGAGCTTGTGGGCTAGAGTTGTGCTCATCGACATCAAACCCATCACCACATCTCTATCTGAGTCGTCATCACTCTGGTCGTCTTCTCGTCGCGGTAATCAGAGGCATCATGACAACCACAAGAAAGGATTTTCGCGATTGCCATCATCATCTACCCATTGCGGGCATGGTTTGAACCTTCACCAACGAACCATCAACATAATAGTATTCTGACAATCAGTGACAGGCTTCCGTCCCCCCCCCCCATTGCAGGAAGTCGCCTGCATAGTACACTGGCCCTTCGGCACCTTGCTTGCAAAAAGCGCCATCACTGCCGCACTTCCATGTCAGCCGCGAGCCGCGGTAGGAGCCACGGTGCCACGACTCATCGCAGATTCCGACCCCAGAACTAGCAGGATTAATTTCTGGTTTAGGGCTCAAGGTTCAGGGTTGAGGATTGCTGACCACTGTGCGAGAAGCCAGTACTTTGGGCGTGAATTACACAAAGTTCTGGGTGTTGAAAGCGCCCAAGAGATTTGGGACTCTGCCGGTGTGAAGCTTGGGGATTCATGGTGAGTAGGAGTCTACTTTAGGGGGGCTGTATCAGGCTTTTTTTTAGGTTTTCTGTTGGCCGCCTGTTCGCCTGCAAGGCGGGCGAGCCCCCGCCATTAACAGCTTCAGCCATGGCAGGAATGAAAGGCTTGCCTGGCTTGCAGCATGGTATCAATCGAATCTTTGCACTGCCGCGGCTACAACGAGTGCCAGCTCTATCCTGCAAACGACCGTACAAGATGTGGAGTCACCCGACAACAATATGTAACAGGTACAGGTACAATAGTTACCAGAACCCCAGAAACTCCACGAGCTGCAGATCTGAACTTGCGCCCCGACTAACTCGGTTAGCTGAAGGAAAACCGTTGTTTGAGAGTAGTACGGCAACAAGGAGGCTAAACAAAGCAACGAGGAAAGTTGAAAGGCGGCGAGAAGCTGATGTCAGAAACAACGAGCTCTGAAATTACGAGCCCGTCTCCGGAATCCGGAGCCCTGAATTCCAGAAGTACAACAGCCAAGATCTCTTCACCCCGCTGGCTTCTCGAGGCACTACGCATGCCCGCTTTGGGGCTCTACGAGCTCTGTGACACGCGAGGGTCTCCGCGGATTTTGGGGCGTGCTTGCTGACATTGGCGCTGATCCTGTTGACTATGACGCTGGTTGTGATGATGATGATGATGATGATGAAAACGATGCTGACGATGGTGATGATGAAGTTCGGGTGGTGCCAGTGATGACAGAGGTATTGCCGCTGCCCGTGAAGCCAACAGGACGGCGAAAGCCTCTGACGGCTTTTCACAGCAACTCTACTACTAATGATGCTTGCTACGACTACTACAATCACGGCTACAATTACGGCTGCTGCGACCACTTCTACAGTGACCGTAATTGCCAGCTACTATGCCACTATGCCCCGAACCCGTTTCCTGGAGACGTCCTCTATCCGAAATCTCAAAAGTTCAAAAGGTCCAATGCCAACCGCCCTGAAAAACCCCAAAGCCCACAACCGCAGTACCTGAACCGTGAGGCTTACGCACCAAAGGCCTGAACGCCTAAACTCTAAGAAACCCTAACGTCTAAATCCCATCCAAATGCCGAGGACTTCCGAATCCTAAACCCTGCAACCTGACCACCAACTCGCAAAACTAAACGCAAGATCCTGAACCCTAAACCCCGAATCAAAAGCCCAAACGCGCGAGACTTCAGCACCCTGAACCCTAAACATCCCTAAACCTAAACCCTCAAAAACCCTGAACCCGATCCCAAAGCCCAGAAGCCTACTGTAGGGGCCTTAATAATTAGAATAGGGTGCAGGGCCGGCCCATTATACTATAACTATGCTAAGGTACCCCCAAAATAGTATTGGTAAGTATGTAGGCGGCCCTTTTCTAAATCCCCATAATAACCCTGCAAGTGGTGGCCGGTACACCCAAGTCTGTCAGTCAGAGTTGCCAGTGAGCGGGGAAGCGCAACGAGCTATGGCACAAGCGGAAGCTACTTCTCTTTTCCCCAGGCCCCCAAGTGCCTNCAAGTGCCTCGAACAATGTTGACTGCGGAAGACCAGGATGCGTTTGACGCAGCCAAGCCTGCGAGCTTGCATGCCCCGGTCTCCGGGTCCTAAAGAAAATAAGTGTGATCCTGACACAATAGACACTCTATCTCTTCAGAGTCATCCTCCGGCTCACTTTTCACGATCTCCGGCTCTATGTCCAGAGGAGGTAGTCCTTGAGCCTTTCTTCGTCTTGCCGATCGCATAGCAGGATCTTCNAGACACTCTATCTCTTCAGAGTCATCCTCCGGCTCACTTTTCACGATCTCCGGCTCTATGTCCAGAGGAGGTAGTCCTTGAGCCTTTCTTCGTCTTGCCGATCGCATAGCAGGATCTTCCACGATGCGCCACGCATGGTTCATTCGGTAGAACATCTCGAGCTCATGTCCCCCGTTCAACTTCGTCAGCGAGTTCGCCAGCTGCGCCTCCGAGTGTACCCACCGAACATGTAGCTGAGTACGTTGCTGGGCCTCTTTGACGCTCAGGAGTTCTAGGTTCGACTTGCGTTCAGCTCCTTTGATGGTAAGAACTTCAGTGTTCAACTTGTCATACACGTTACGACTGTCAGTGACCAAAGTGCCAGTGACTTTGCGAACACAACTGTCTGGNAGGTTCGACTTGCGTTCAGCTCCTTTGATGGTAAGAACTTCAGTGTTCAACTTGTCATACACGTTACGACTGTCAGTGACCAAAGTGCCAGTGACTTTGCGAACACAACTGTCTGGGTCCCTCACATCTAATCCACCGAAACAAATCTCACTCCACTGATACCTAGCATAGTACAACAGATCCTCTCCGTTGATGGCCGCTTGTGATTCTGAGGCTCCTGGGCTTCGACATGAGCGATCAATTTTGTTTGAGTGCCACCCTATCAGAGACACTTGTCCAATGTCGCCTTGCAACATACTCAATGGCGCNTTGTTTGAGTGCCACCCTATCAGAGACACTTGTCCAATGTCGCCTTGCAACATACTCAATGGCGCAAGCCCAATCAGAATCCCTTGAGTGCTTCCCCCGTCGGGCCTGTTCTGAGATCCAGCATCAACCCAGGCAAACATGCCAAGCTCTTCAGTCTTGTTGAAAGCATGTATAATCAGAGAGTGGTCTTTTCGGGCTTTGATTTGGCTAAGAAGCTTGTTGGCTCTTCCAATGAGACCNGCATCAACCCAGGCAAACATGCCAAGCTCTTCAGTCTTGTTGAAAGCATGTATAATCAGAGAGTGGTCTTTTCGGGCTTTGATTTGGCTAAGAAGCTTGTTGGCTCTTCCAATGAGACCTACGTTACTCCTACTTACTTCGGATAACATGAGGCTCACGTCTGCCGACAGATGTGGGGCCACTTGCTGTGCGTGCCAGCTCAAAGCGCCCAGTAACCCCCTCAATTGTGACTTCTCCTGCGGAGTGGTTTCTTGCTTCTCCTGTTTCTTACGGCTGCTGTTGAGGGAGATTTCAGGAATACTGTCCACGTAAGTCGCCTGAGAAAGTCTGAACTGGTTTCGGCTTCGGGTCACTTGCACGCCACACTGAGTGAAATTGTCTTTGTCCCAATCACCCCATTTAAACCTGTCCTTAATGCTCTGAATGACAGCCTTCCATCCCGCGTGGTTAGTATTGCCCGTGAACAAGAAGTCATCCACATGGCCTGACACCAGACCCTGCAACTCCCCATCCACTCTATAGACCCAGGCACATGCGTCTGACCACAGCCTCGTCAGTCCTATGGACTCGAAGTACTCTGTCACCGTTCTGTACCATTCGAGAGGGGCGTCTACTAACCCATAACACGCCTTTTTCATGCGAACCACACTGCCGCCTTCGAGGCCCATGGCGTGACATATCTCGTCACAAGGAATGCACAGCAGAGTCTCTGGGTACTCTCTNGGGGCGTCTACTAACCCATAACACGCCTTTTTCATGCGAACCACACTGCCGCCTTCGAGGCCCATGGCGTGACATATCTCGTCACAAGGAATGCACAGCAGAGTCTCTGGGTACTCTCTGCCTTGGAGAAAAGCTCCCGACACGTCTCCTTTGTACACACTCCAGTCCCTATTCAAAGCCAGCTGCAATAACATCTGACGTGTCTGGCGAGTCATAACTGGGCTGGTGGTTGCTCGATGAGCATAAGCAGGATCCTGGTACCCGAGCAGGATTGCTCTTGCTTTGGCTTTGTAGGTTCCATCCTCCTTAGCCTTCCAGGTAAGCAACCATCTCATCCCCATTGCCTGACTCTTGTCGGGTCGCATTCCTGATGGCAATGACTCAAAAGCTTTAGATGCCACAAAATTCTTGACTTCCACGGCTTTTGCTGCACGGAACTGCTCTCTCTCGCCTTCGGAGAGGCGCCGTTCGGACACTTCGATTGCCTTCCGCTTCAAGGCGCTGGCAAAGTATCCACATAGATTGCGCGAGGCTAAATCCATACCTCGCTTCGTAATTGGCATCTCGATGCCAATCTCCACGGCGGCACCCTCCTCTGCCCAGTAGCTGCTGGGTTCTCCGAAGTAAGCAGCCGGGACTCGCTCCCACCAGGCCTCCGCGCTGAAGGCCTCGCCTGCGGGGGAGCCCTGAGAAGTCCGTGGTCTCTGTGCTCTGCTTGACGCCGAGGGTGTTCGAGTCTCCTCGGGATCTTCCTCCATCATCTCTGTCGATGCCTCTGGCTCGCCTCTTTTNGTGTTCGAGTCTCCTCGGGATCTTCCTCCATCATCTCTGTCGATGCCTCTGGCTCGCCTCTTTTGCCTCGGACTCTATGTCGGGGCAGCGTGAATCTGGTGGGAGGGACTTCTTGTTCATGGTCCTGAGCACGTTCCCACTCTCTGGTGTCCGGGATTTCCCCCGAAATATCTTCGTATCGATTCCCACCGATCTCTTCTGCTACTCTCTGGAACGTCCAGGGAGTGCCACCTTCTGGG